>CM055741.1:334219-341719 GCA_029465975.1 Dallia pectoralis | reverse complement strand
TACATTCTTGCCATATGCGCAGTATACCAAATCAAATGTCAATCGATATTGCATTTCATTCATCATTAGAAGTACATTGTGAAAAAAAAAAAAAAAAAAAAAAACATTTTTTTTTTTTTTTTTTAATTCAATGAATCTCCCCCCAAAGTCAATGCCACGATCCACAAGGAAGGAGACGAAAGAGTCCAATAGGTGTAAGTGTGGTGCAGAAGATGAAAGGGTCCATGTATGTGTAGATATGTACTGGTGTATGAGCACGCAATGGTATATGTAGGTTTGTCAGGATATGTGGAAGCGTGCATATTGAACAGACCATAGAATGCTGACATTGCATTGTCAGGATCTCTCAATGTAACCTGTCGGCTTCCCAAAGCAGGCAAAGTTTGGTGATGGGTCTCTGCAGAACAGTAGTTTTAGTCTTCACTAAGACACTGCGGACAAGACCTTTGGGCCCCGGCAGGGTCTTAATCACACGAGCTAAGGGCCATGAGTTCCTTGGTGCTGTGTCGTCTACTATAACTACTATGTCGTTTACCTTGAAGTTTCTCCTGAGGTTGGCCCACTTTTGCCGTTGTTGCATCAAAGAGAGATATTCGGTTGTCCATCTTTTCCAGAAAAGGTTTGCAAGGTATTGCACCTGTTTCCACCGCTTTCTAGCATATAAGTCATCCCTGTCAAAGAGCCCAGGTGGCAGGATCGGTTTGGATTTCAACTGTAGAAGGTGATTTGGCGTTAGGGGTTCAAGATCATTTGGGTCACCGGATACAGTTGTGATGGGCCGGTCGTTGAGAATACACTCAACTTCGCACAAAGCTGTCTGTAGCAGATCATCGTCTAGTGTCTGTTGTTTCAGGACAGAAAGCAGTGTCTTTTGACAAGCTTGATTAATCTCTCCCATACCCCTCCAAAGTGGGCTGCAAGGGGTGGATTAAAGGTCCACTTGACACGATTGCTCAACAAAGCCTCTTGAATTTGGCAATGGTCCATCTGGTTTAAGGAGGCCTCCAGTTCCTTCTGGGCACCCACCAAATTTGTGCCACGATCAGACCTGATGGTCAGTACTGGTCCCCTGCGACATAAAAACCTTCGAATAGCATTAATGCAAGAGTTTGTGTCTAGTGTGCTTGCCACTTCAAGATGTATTGCTCGGCTTGCCAGGCAGGTAAATATAACCCCCCATCTTTTCACATGAGAGCGGCCTCGTTTGACTTCAATGGGCCCGAAGTAGTCAATACCTACATGTGAGAAAGGAGGTAGGTCAGGAGTAACACGTTCCTCTGGCAGGTCGGCCATTTTCTGTTCCCCAACTCTAGCTTGCATTCGTCTGCAAAAGACACAACACTTTATTACCTTTCTTGCAGAGGAGTTTGCAGATGGTAACCAGAACCTCTGACCCAATCTTGAGAGCATGTGATTTCTTCCTGAGTGTCCAACCTTTTGATGGATATCACGCAAGATCAGTCTGGATATGAGCGAATCTTTAGGTAGAATAATTGGGTTCTTTAAACTCGCCGGCATGGCTGATTTACTTAGTCTTCCTCCAATCCTTAAAATGCCATCATCAATGATCGGATCCAGTTTGCCTATTGAACTATTTAACTTGATGAGTTTGTCTTCTTTCAATAGTGTGATCTCTGATTTGAAGTAGCGCTGTTGTTCATAGCGAATGACGGACTTCTCCGCTTCGTCCAAATCCTCTGGAGTCAACCCCTTTTGCTCCACTTTCCTTTTGGAATCCATGGTAAGACCTTTGTCTTTCTGATTTCGAAGCATCAAGAGACCTTTGAGCCGTATCCACCATGCAATGGCTCTCACTAATTTCCTCCATGAAGAGTAATACCCAATTATTTTATCAACTGCGTTGTTTTGCAGGCTCAGGTAATAGGTAGAGTGTTCTCTTTTCACCTCTGCATCGTCTGGCGAGATGAAACTGAGATCTTCTGGCATTTCAGGCCATTCAGATTCCTCCTTTGACAGGAAGCGAGGACCATTCAGCCATCTTGTGGAGTTCAGGAGGGATTCTATCTGTAAGCCCCGTGAGCTGTCATCTGCCGGGTTGTCGCCGGAATATACATACCTCCACTGATGTACTTGTGAGAGGTTCTGTATCACTGCAATTCTGTTGGCAACATAAGTATGAAATCGTTTTGTTTGGTTACGAATGTACTTCAGTACTACTGTACTGTCTGTCCAGAAAGTAGAGTCATTCAGTGCCATGTGAAGTTCCTTTTGCAGCATTCTGTCTACCTTTGCAGCCAGGGTAGCGGCTGCGAGCTCAAGTCTCGGAATAGTCATTGCTTTCAGTGGGACTACTCTGGCCTTTCCCAGTATGAAGGTGACATGGACATTTTTGACACTATTGGCTAGTTTGAGGTAACTTGCTGTCCCGTACCCTAACTCGCTCGCATCACAAAAGTGATGTAATTCGGCTGTTTTCACCACGCCAAAATCCTTAGGCTTCATGCACCTGCCCACTTCAAATCTGCTCAGCTGATTTAGTTCCGTAAGCCATCTTTGCCATGGTCTCATCATTTCATTTGGGATTATTTCATCCCACCCATACTTCTCATGGCAGAGCCTTCGCAGGATTTGCTTAGCCTTGAGGACAAATGGTGAGAGAAGACCTAGAGGGTCATAGATAGAGTTGACTACGGAGAGGATTGTTCGTCTTGTGGGAACTCTGTTTACAACTGCTACCCGGAAGGTAAAGACATCCTTTTGGATGTTCCACTGGATTCCGAGTGCCCTCTCAAGAGGAGGCTTTTCTCTGTCCAGGTCTAGTTGTTTCCTAAGAGGGGCTCTGTGGCTTTCTGGAATGGTCTCCAGTACTTCAAAGCTGTTGCTCACCCATTTGGTCAGAGTAAATCCTCCTAGGGTGCATACTTCCCTGAGGTCTCTAATGAGCTTGATTGCTTCTTCCACAGAAGCCACAGATTTGAGACAATCGTCGACGTAAAAACTATGATCAATTGTGTCAATGACTTGAGGGCTGGCTCGTTCAGAATGATCAATTCCTGTTTGCTTTAAGGCAAAATTGGCAATGCTGGGAGATGAAACTGCGCCAAAAAGATGAACGTTCATCCTATAGACTTCAAGTGGCTGGTTAACATCCCCTTGTGGCCACCACAGGAATCGAAGAAAGTCCCGATGACGTTTTTCAACTCGTACCTGATAGTACATTGCTTCGATGTCTGCCATTATTGCAATTCGTTCCTTCCTGAATCTAAGCAGCACACCAAGAAGTGGGTTTGTCAGGTCAGGACCTTGGAGAAGTTCAGAGTTAAGACTTTGGCCTTTGAATGAAGATGAACAATCAAATACAACTCTAAGTTTCCTCTTTTTCTTGTGGTGCACACCATGATGTGGTATGTACCATGCTTGACCATCATCATCTTTTGAAGTTGCCCCGTGGCACCTTTTCTGCATATCCCTTCTTCAGTACATTCTCCATAAACACACTATACTCATTTGCATATGGAGGATCCTTCTTGAATCTTTTAGCAAGGTTAAGTGTACGTTGAGCAGTCACTTCATAGTTGTTGGGCAAAGTTGCATTCTTATTGCGAAACGGCAGAGGCAAGTTGTAATGCCCGCTTTTTAGTTCCACTGAAGATGTCGCTATGTTCATGAATATTTTGTCTTCAGCTGACATTTCTCTTTTCTCTTCATAATCCTTTTCAGGAAAGTCATGATTATAATGCCTGATTAGCAGATTCTGAAGATTCTCCATAGAGATACGATTAGCAATTACTGACTTCAATCCAGCTTCATCCGTAGTGGGGCAAGAATCGAGTGGGCCGTTAACCACCCACCCCAGCACAGTCTTGACCGCATACGGTCCATTTCCTTGACTCTTCACCATCTGCCATGGTTCCATAGCCTTTGGAACGTTAATTCCAATCAAGATTTCTATGTCAGCGTTAATTCTTTTCAGTTCGATCTCTTGCAAATAAGGCCATTTTTGAAGATCATGGTGAGTAAGTAGGTTCTCTTTGGATACGGGGATCTTGGATTGAGTGTACACTTTAGGCAGATCTATGTATCCACCTCCATCAATACTACCTACTTCTAGTCCTGTGAGCTCATAGGTCCTAACAGGTCTCTCCTGACCCATTGTTCTCAAAAGAATTTCAGTTCTGCGTCCTTTGGCATTCAGCTGGTTCATGAGATTCTCGGTGCAGAATGTCGCCGAACTACCTGGGTCAAGAAAGGCATAGGTTTTAATGATCTTACTGCCTTTGGCAACTTTAACTTGGACTGGCACGATTGCTAGTGCACATTCCCTACTGGCCCCAGTTGCATGATCAGCTGATACTAGTGCACTATTAACTGGCGTTTCTTTTGGTTCTGTTAAGTTTGAGTTTGGCAAAATCAGCTTCTTTGAATTTTCATTATTAATGTGAAGCAGTGTAGGATGTTTTTGTTGACATGTCTGGCAAACCATTCTCTTGTTGCAAGCCTTGCTGATGTGACCCTTTTTTAAGCACCCAAAGCAGTGACCATGTCTTTTGAGATATTCAACTTTCTTATCTTGGGATTCTGATTTAAATATTTTGCAGTCAGTCAGCGGATGGATGCCTTGGCAGAAACTACAAGAGGTCAAAACAGCAGCATGGATGCTAGATTCCTGATGCGCTTTAATTCCACTTCTGCTTGCCTGCTCATTGGGTCCTGTTACCGTGGTAACAAAGCTGCTGCCCCTTTTAGGAATCTTCAAGTTGGTTGTTCTGGGTTGTACAACTGTGCCTTTGACAATAAGAGGATCTTTGATATCCCCGAAAATTGGATGGAGTAGAATCTCAGACTGAGTTTCCAGAAATTCTACCAGATTTCTAAATCTTATACGAGTATTCGTTCTTTGGAATGACTCAAAGGACACTGTCCGCCACCTTTCCCGAAGCTTGTATGGGAGTTTGGCTACAATCAACTTCAAATTTGATACGACGTTCAGTTCATCCATATAGTCTAGATCCTGCATGACATTGCAACATTCCCTAAGGTACAGTGCATAGGCATGAAGTGAGTTTCCATCATCAGCTTTTATGGCTGTCCAATTCAGTGCCTTATCAATGTAGGCACTTGCTATCTTTATTTCATTGCCGAAATGTTTCTTTAAGAGTTGCTGAGCTTCAGTGTATCCTCTTTGAGCTTCCATATGCAGACAACTGCGAACAAGGTCTCGCGCTTGGCCAGCAGTAAACTGTTCAAGAAAGTAAAGTCTGTCCTGACTGCTGCTGGTCTTGTCTTCAATCTGGTATCTAAAAGCATGAATGAAAGACTGATAGGACAATGGATCTCCATTAAAAACTGGTACTTCTCTTCTCGGTAATAGAGAAAGATTTTGCTGCGTAATCATAAGATCGGTCATTTCCTTTTGCCTTTTATTCATTAAGCTTAAGCCTCTATTTGCACCATTACTGACCTCCAACCTTGGACTTGTTGCTTTTGTTAGTCGAGAGCTTCCTTGACTCTGACTAACTGTTCTCTGCAGTGGAGTCTTAGGTACTGCAGCAACAGGGTTAAATTCCATTGCAGAGATATTAGTAGAAGGAGGTTCAACATTATCTTCCATGTTTGCATCATAGTAGTCATTCATAACATCAGCTTGGGACCCAGCATTAAACGTCAGCACTTTAATCCTTGCATCTGCTGCTGCTATTTGAGTCTGCAGTTCTGCCCTTTCAATTTTGGATTTTATCATAATTTCTTCCATCTGCAACGCTTGTAAATCAGGCAGAGTTATAGCGCGTGCTTCTAACGCAGCCTTTTCAGCGGCAGCTATTTTAGCTGCAGAAGAGGCCTTAGATGACGTAGATCTTGCGGACACACTAGAAATATTTGAAATGCTGTCCTTTGGCTCGACTGCTATCAGCTGACCTTGTTGATCCCTTTTCCAACTTTCAACATCTTCAATAAAGTGGTCAAATGTCATCATTCTAGTTTCAAACCAGTCCACATGATCATCCTCCTTTTCCTCCTCTGCTAGAAGCTCTTGCACTCCTTTATGCAAACCTTTGAAGTCGCGGATATAAAATAACAGTGCCGACATGCCTTCATCCACCTTTTCAATGCCCCCACCTTCAGTAAGCAAAGCTTTAATTTCATTCATTTTCCTCGTGCATACTCCTAATTTGCCTCTACGCGATGCAGTGCGTGATTTTAACAGCCTTTCGGCACCGGCGGCCGTCCGAATCTCCTCCTCCATCATATAATATTCAGAATATAGATACCAGCAGCTCCTTTTAGTGTTTAAACACACATTGTATGCTTGTATACATGCGTCAGCTCTAACATTCAATCCGAGTTCCAATTCAATAAGCAGTTGTATTCTCTGTATCTGTCGTACTCACAGCTGATGCGTTGTTCATTCAATAAAACGCGCTCTTCATGCGCAGCCGTGAACAGCAGAGCCTCCAAGTTTCTTTGGCCGGAGAATCCAAACTGCCCTCTTGTGTGCCTTGCGGAGTTTTCTTCAATACTATTCGGGCTAAAATCCTTCTGGGCTTTTGGTTTCAGCTCCTGAGGTTAGAGGAAGAGTTTCTCCCATACACATTTCCAGTAAGCACGCACGGAGAAGTGGTCATATCAAAGGTCTTGGTTTATTCAGCACAGTCTCCGGTTTACTTTCAATCAAAACAATTAAACGAACTTTTCACGAAAACAAATATACTGCTGTGAGCATCAAAACATAGCATGATTAATGCGATTGAAGAAAACTGTTGCGCTCCACCCTCTAACCTGCCTGCCAAACCATTCTACCACATTATTAACACCTGATTTCAAGCAGAACACGCCTCCAGGAGGAGGAGCTAACACATAGACTCAATCAGGTTAGTCCACACATTAATGATTAAACTTAGTCTGGCTAGACATTTAAATCATATCAACTTGAAATGCAAACAGAGCAAAATGTAATAATCTTTCAGGTTCGTGTTTCTAACAACATAAGTGGTTCTGAATATGGCTCCAACACCATCTATACACACTTCCTATATAAACCATCTATACACACTGTCTATATAAACCATCTATACACACAGTCTATATAAACCATCTATACACACAGTCTATATAAACCATCTATACACACAGTCTATATAAACCATCTATACACACTTCCTATATAAACCATCTATACACACTGTCTATATGAACCATCTATACACACAGTCTATATAAACCATCTATACACACTGTCTATATAAACCATCTATACACACTGTCTATATAAACCATCTATACACACTGTCTATATAAACCATCTATACACACTGTCTATATAAACCATCTATACACACAGTCTATATAAACCATCTATACACACAGTCTATATAAACTATCTATACACACTGTCTATATAAACCATCTATACACACAGTCTATAATATAAACCATCTATACACACTGTCTATATAAACCATCTATACACACAGTCTATAATATAAACCATCTATACACACTGTCTATATAAACCATCTATACACACAGGCTATAATATAA
>CM055741.1:234219-324219 GCA_029465975.1 Dallia pectoralis | reverse complement strand
ATCACGGTAACCCTAAATCTAACTCCCTAACCTTAACCCTAACCCTAATTCCCTAACCCTAACTCCCTAAGCCTAACCCCCTAACCCTAATCCCCTAACCCTAATTCTCTAACCCTAACTCCCTAACCCTAACTCCCTAACCCTAATTCCCTAACCCTAACTCCCTAACCCTAATTCCCTAACCCTAACTCCCTAACCCCCTAACCCTAATCCCCTAACCCTAATTCTCTAACCCTAACTCCCTAACCCTAACTCCCAAACTCTAACTCCCTAACCCTAACCCCTTAACCCTAATTCCCTAACCCTAACTCCTATCCCTAACTCCCTAACCGTAACCCCCTGACCCTAACTCCATAACCCTAATTCCCTAACCCTAACTCCCTAACCCTAATTCCTTAACCCTAAGTTCCTTAACACTAATTTCCTAACCCTAAACTCACTAGCAGCAACTAACCCTAACCTAACCCCTAATTATAGACATAATAACTCTTACATTTTACCATACTTATAACATAACCCTAACCTAACCCCTAATTCTAGCCATAATACCTCTTACTATTTACCATACTTATAACATAACCCTTGTCATGCACCGAGCGGCGTAGTGTGGAGGAAGCCATATGCAAAGACGTCTTAATCCGTTCAACAAGGTATGTTTATTGAAAACAACAAGGAAGGAACAGCTGTGAGAATCGTAACCAGGAAGTGATTCACCGAAATAAGTCTGTGTAGCAACGCCACCACACCAATCGGGACAGTATCCCCCACTAAAAGGCTAGCTTCCCAGATAGCCGAAAGAAACACAAAAATGAAAGGGAGCAAAAAATCAGCCCCAACAGGGGGAACGTCCGCGGGTCAAACCCTTAATGGGCCTTGGTGGCCGACCGCCATCTTGAGCGGCATAGAGACCGCCATCGTGGGCGTCGTGGCGGCGGCCATCGTGGGCGTCGTGGCGGCGGCCATCGTGGGCGTCGTGGCGGCGGACATCGTGGGCGTCGTGGCGGCGGACATCGTGGGAGACGTGGCGGCGGCCATCGTGGGCGTCGTGGCGGCGGGCATCGTGGGCGACGTGGCGGCGGCCATCGTGGGCGACGTGGCGGCGGCCATCGTGGGCGTCGTTCCGGAGACCGTCGTGGGCGTCGTGCCGGAGACCGTCGCGGGCGTCGTGCCGGAGACCGTCATGGGCATCGTAGAAGTGGCCCTCGAGTGTGGCGTCGTGACGACAATTGTGAGCGTCGTGGTGTAGCGGTAGCCATCACGGGCGCTGGCTTGGCGTAACTGCGGCCATCTTGGGCATCGGCAAGGTTGTGACCATCTCGGGCGTCGGCGTAGCTGCGGCCATCTTGGGCGTCGGCGTAGCTGTGGCCATATCGAGCCCACTAATTACAACAAGGAACAGCTGTGAAAATCGTAACCAGGAAGTGATTCACCGAAATAAGTCTGTTTAGCAACGCCACCACACCAATCGTGACAACCCTAACCTAACCCCTAATTCTAGCCATAATAACTCTTACATTTTACCATACTTATAACATAACCCTAACCTAACCCCTAATTCTAGCCATAATAACTCTTACATTTTACCATACTTATAACATAACCCTAACCTAACCCCTAATTCTAGCCATAATAACTCTTACATTTTACCATACTTATAACATAACCCTAACCTAACCTCTAATTCTAGCGATAATATCTCTTACATTTTACCATACTTATTACATAACCCTAACCTAACCCCTAATTCTAGCGATAATACCTCTTACATTTTACCATACTTATAACATAACCCTAACCTACTACTTATAACATACACCAACACCACCCTCACACTGTATTTCAGGTTTTGGAGCAACATTCTGACGGGCGGTGGAAGGGTTGTATCCATGACAACCGGACAGGAAATGACCGCATTGGTTACTTCCCATCTAGCATGGTGGAGGTCATCAACAAGAGGCCTGGTATGTGAGTCACTATGTGTGTGTGTGTGTGTGTGTGTGTGTGTATGTGTCTCTCTGTGTGTGTGTGTGTGTGTGTGTGTGTGTGTGTTTGTGTGTGTGTGTGTGTGTCTCTGTGAAAATAGATTTGGTATGTAAAGATTATTATAGATTATAGATTACAGGATAGATTATAGATTGGGCGTGTGGATTATTATATATTATAGATTGGGTGTGTGGATTATTATGTATTATAGATTACAGGAGATCTTAATAAAATAGATTTGGTAATGAGATTATTATAGATTATATATTGGGCGTATGGATTATTATATAGTATAGATTATATATTGGGCGTGTGGATTATTATATAGTATAGATTATATATCGGGCGTGCGGGTTATTATTTATTATAGATTATAAATTGGGTGTGTGGATTATTATATATTATAGATGACAGGAGATCTTAATAAAGAATAGATTTGGTATGTAGATTATTATAGATTATATATTGGGTGTGTGGATTATTATATATTATAGATTATATATTGGGTGTGTGGATTATTATATATTATAGATTATATATTGGGAGTGTGGATTATTATATATTATAGATTATATATTAGGTGTGTGGATTATTATATATTATAGATTATATATTGGGAGTGTGGATTATTATATATTATAGATTATATATTGGGCGTGTGGATTATTATATATTATAGATTATATATTGGGCGTGTGGATTATTATATATTATAGATTATATATTGGGAGTGTGGATTATTATATAGTATAGATTATATATTGGGCGTGCGGATTATTATATATTATAGATTATATATTGGGTGTGTGGATTATTATATATTATAGATTATATATTGGGAGTGTGGATTATTATATATTATAGATTATATATTGGGCGTGTGGATTATTATATATTATAGATTATATATTGGGCGTGTGGATTATTATATATTATAGATTATATATTGGGCGTGTGGATTATTATATATTATAGATTATATATTGGGCGTGTGGATTATTATATATTATAGATTATATATTGGGAGTGTGGATTATTATATATTATAGATTATATATTGGGCGTGTGGATTATTATATATTATAGATTATATATTGGGAGTGTGGATTATTATATATTATAGATTATATATTGGGCGTGCGGATTATTATATATTATATATTATATATTGGGAGTGTGGATTCTTGTATATTATAGATTATATATTGGGAGTGTGGATTATTATATATTATAGATTATATATTGGGCGTGTGGATTACTATATATTATAGATTATATATTGGGAGTGTGGATTATTATATATTATAGATTATATATTGGGAGTGTGGATTATTATATATTATAGATTATATATTGGGCGTGCGGATTATTATATATTATAGATTATATATTGGGAGTGTGGATTCTTGTATATTATAGATTATATATTGGGAGTGTGGATTATTATATATTATAGATTATATATTGGGCGTGTGGATTATTATATATTATAGATTATATATTGGGCGTGTGGATTATTATATATTATAGATTATATATTGGGCGTGTGGATTATTATATATTATAGATTATATATTGGGCGTGTGGATTATTATATATTATAGATTATATATTGGGTGTGTGGATTCTTGTATATTATAGATTATATATTGGGAGTGTGGATTATTATATATTATAGATTATATATTGGGCGTGTGGATTATTATATATTATAGATTATATATTGGGCGTGTGGATTATTATATATTATAGATTATATATTGGGTGTGTGGATTATTGTATATTATAGATTATATATTGGGAGTGTGGATTATTATATATTATAGATTATATATTGGGCGTGTGGATTATTATATATTATAGATTATATATTGGGCGTGTGGATTATTATATATTATAGATTATATATTTGTAAGGGTTTGTGTTGTGTCCCTGTTCTGTGTGCATGTTCTGTCTCTCTCTAGTGGTTGTTTCTTGTATATGGTTTTGTCTCTAATTATTCCCCCTTGGTCAGCTGTTGCTTGTTAGTCCTCGTTATGTCTGTATATAAGCTCCCCAGTGTCTCTTGTGTTTGTCGGTTCATTGTTTCCTGTTTCCTGTTCATATCCCAGAGTAATTCTGTTTGTCTCTTGTTTCCCGTACCTGTTATTAGTGCTTATTTCTGTTCAGTGTTGTGTTTTATTTGGCCCACGTGCCATGGTTTATTTCCAACACGATGTGGGTAGTTTTCAGTTTGGTGTTCTTTTTATAATAAATTATTTGTTAGCCCATTCCCTGCACCCTGCCTTCTGTGTTCCGTGGAGCTCGTGCTTCCATCACCCTCAATTCCAAACCCTGACAATATTGGGTGTGTATGGTCTGTGCTGCTCACTTGTTTCCACACTCCATCTCTGTCTGTTTATGTTGCCTAATTCGCGTGTGTGTGTTGTGTGTGTGTGTGTGTCAGGTTCTCGGGGCTCTGAGACCAGTCCACATGGCTCCCCCACCCTCAGCCAGCAGGGAGGCACCGCAGAGGATGTCTGGGTGTTACGGAAACCCCTCGCAGGTAAAGTACGTGTGCGTGTGTGTGTGTGCGTGTGTGTGTGTGTATGTATGTGTGCGTGTGTGTGTGTGTGTGTATGTGTGTGTGTGTGTGTGTATGTATGTGTGTGTGTGTGTGTGTGTGTGTGTATGTATGTGTGTGTGTGTGTGTGTGTATGTGTGTGTGTGTGTATGTGTGCGTGTATGTGTGCGTGCGTGTGTGTGTATGATGTTTTTGTATGCACTTGTATATGCAGGAGCAGTTTAAATATGTCTGCAGACACTCTATGATGTTATTGTGTTTGTGTGTGTGCGTGTGTGTGTGCGCGTGTGTGTGCGCGTGTGTGTGTGCGTGTGTGTGTGTAGGTGGCGACCGTAGCAGTAGTATTGGAAGCCTGGGTAGTGTTCGTTCTCTTGGCAGTGTTCAGAGTTCCGGAAACACACAACAAACCCTGAACACGCCTCCTCCAGCCACTGGAGCACACGCTACTAACACGCCTCCACCAGCCACTGGAGCACACGCTACTAACACGCCTCCTCCAGCTGTGGGTGCACATGCAACTAACATGTTACCTGCAGGTCTAAACACACACGGCCTTAATGCTCCCGGGCTCCATGCACAGGCGGAGGGAGTTAAGGTGGGGTTTCCTTCCTTACTTAAACTTCACATATTGCAGTGCCGGGGACATTGGGACGGTGCCGGGGACATTGGGACGGTGCCGGGGACATTGGGACGGTGCCGGGGACATTGGGACGGTGCCGGGGACATTGGGACGGTGCCGGGGACATTGGGACGATGCCGGGGACATTGGGACGATGCCGGGGACATTGGGACGGTGCCGGGGACATTGGGACGGTGCTGGGGACATTGGGACGGTGTTACAGGACATTATGCTGGTGTTACAGGACATTATGCTGGTGTTACAGGACATTCTGCTGGTGTTACAGGACATTATGCTGGTGTTACAGGACATTCTGCTGGTGTTACAGGACATTCTGCTGGTGTTACAGGACATTCTGCTGGTGTTACAGGACATTATGCTGGTGTTACAGGACATTATGCTGGTGTGTGCTTACTTTACTCGTTACACATTTTCTGTCTCCTATTTCTGTCTGTGTGTCCTCAGCTCCTAGCAACTGTCATCTTTCAGTCAGTCAAGGCAAAGGAGCATCTGTTGGAACATGCCAGATCTCTAGATCAGTCCGCACCAGGTAATCATTTTGAATTGGTAATGTCTAGGTAATGCTGCTTCATGAACCGCTAACACCCTACAACCCAGTGATGCCAAACTGCTTCATGAATCACCAACACCCTACAACCCAGTGATGCCAAACTGCTTCAAGAATCACCAACACCCTACAACCCAGTGATGCCAAACTGCTTCATGAATCACCAACACCCTACAACCCAGTGATGCCAAACTGCTTCATGAATCACCAACACCCTACAACCCAGTGATGCCAAACTGCTTCATGAATCACCAACACCCTACAACCCAGTGATGCCAAACTGCTTCATGAATCACCAACACCCTACAACCCAGTGATGCCAAACTGCTTCATGAATCACCAACACCCTACAACCCAGTGATGCCAAACTGCTTCATGAATCACCAACACCCTACAACCCAGTGATGCCAAACTGCTTCATGAATCACCAACACCCTACAACCCAGTGATGCCAAACTGCTTCATGAATCACCAACACCCTACAACCCAGTGATGCCAAACTGCTTCATGAATCACCAACACCCTACAACCCAGTGATGCCAAACTGCTTCATGAATCACCAACACCCTACAACCCAGTGATGCCAAACTGCTTCATGAATCACCAACACCCTACAACCCAGTGATGCCAAACTGCTTCATGAATCACCAACACCCTACAACCCAGTGATGCCAAACTGCTTCATGAATCACCAACACCCTACAACCCAGTGATGCCAAACTGCTTCATGAATCACCAACACCCTACAACCCAGTGATGCCAAACTGCTTCATGAATCACCAACACCCTACAACCCAGTGATGCCAAACTGCTTCATGAATCACCAACACCCTACAACCCAGTGATGCCAAACTGCTTCATGAATCACCAACACCCTACAACCCAGTGATGCCAAACTGCTTCATGAATCACCAACACCCTACAACCCAGTGATGCCAAACTGCTTCATGAATCACCAACACCCTACAACCCAGTGATGCCAAACTGCTTCATGAATCACCAACACCCTACAACCCAGTGATGCCAAACTGCTTGAGGAAAAAGCTTAATAGATCTTTGGGTTAGGGTTACCGGATTCCCGGGCTTTTGAAAAGCTATTTGTTCCTAACTGACTGGTTGTTAATGACTAGTTGTTAAATGACTGGTTGTACTTTTTCTGGCCGTTAATGACTAGTTTTTAATTGACAGGTTGTAATTGACTGGTTGTTTCCTGCAGCTAAAAAAACATCTGGTTTTCCTCCTGAGCAACGCTCCTTCGATCGGAAAGCAGAGGAAGATGCTAAGGTGAGGTGTGTGTGTGTACAGTATGTGTGTGTACACTAAGTTGTTACATTTTATTGTTGATGTCGGGGTTAGGGTGATTGTTCAAGGGATATTAGGGTTAGGGTAATGAGGTTAGGGTCATGGTTTGTCACGATTCCTAGTCCACTGAAGACATCTAGTGAGCTAGGAGGGTATTGGAGCATTTCTAATACTTTGAGGTTTGCATCTGTATCAGATGTGGTGATTAGAATGGGCACAGCTGGTTAAGATCTGGTGATTATGTTTGTTCTAAAGTCACAGGGTCTTGTGTTGTGGGATATTGTATTCATGCCACGTTGATGTATTGGGTGAGTGTTAGAATAGATTGCTGTTTGTTTGTTATTAGAAAGTCACGGTTATGCGCATATTTTTTCATTCTTACAGTGGCTAGTTTTTTGTCACTGTATGCTTTTTGTTTTGATTTCAATAAACCTTTTAAACAGAACACACTCCACCCCTGGCTTTTATCCTGCATTACACCTGGAAAGTGACATGGTTAGGTAGAAGTAGGTTCTTATGTGGTTATTTTACAGTTATGTTCTGTAAAGATTTTACTCTATAAGTGTTATATTATTGTTATGTTGTTTTTTTATTTTAGAATTATGTTCTGTTAAGGTTCAGTTTTTTGGAGATATGTTCTGTTAGGGTTATTATGTTCTGTAAGGTTCTCCAGTATTATGACTTTACTTAGATGGTATTTCAATCTATCGGCAACCTATGATATAGGATCCAAACAGTTTGTCTTAACAATAAATCCCTGACTAGGTTTATCACCTGACTACAAGGACACCAATAGCCTGTCCCTTACATACTCTGTAACTCACTAACCCCACTCTATTCTAGAACTTGGACTTCTAATGTTTTTGAGCTGTAGGGATGTGGTGTTCTAATATGATTCAGCATTCCTGTGTTAAGGCCTTGAGAATGTGTGAGTGTTCTAGAGTGTTTTATAGCTGAGAGTCTGTGTGTGTTCTAGAACAATGAGAGTGTTCTGTGTTCTAGAGTGAGGCGGTAGTGACCTGGCTGAATGAATGTCAGCTGCATTTCTACATCACTCACCTTCTGACCGGTGGCTATGATCTAGACACCATTAGCTACATGAGCCCTGAGGTAAGATCACTTCTAACCCGATCTTCCCTTTAGCATCCTGTATGTCTTGTCTTTGGGTGCATGGACTCACCCTGTGTCCTGACCTGCAGATGTCATCAGAATCAGGTTTACACACACATTATAAGACTCGCATGCATTAACTGTGCAATCAGAACAACACACATGTTGGCCCTCCCCGTCTCTGTGACTTCTGACCCGCTGAGTCGTCAGCCAATCATGCAGAACTTTTGTTTAACCCGTCATGTCTATTTACTTAGGTGTGTATGGTATGAAATATAGAGACAGACTGAATCAGTCCTTTGAACAGTTTGATGAACATTTAAAGGGAGTATTGTGTGTGTGTATTGTGTGTGTGTGTGTGTGTGGGGGATCACATCTGTAGGACCTAACAGCAATCGGGATTACTAAACCCGGCCATCGTAAGAAGATAATATCAGAGATCAGCAAACTGCCATCTGGTGACTGGCTGCCTGAGCAGAAACCCGTAAGATCACAAATAAACACACACAATCACACTATATGTTTATGTTATGAATTAAGAAATGTCGACCAGAAACCCATAAGATCACAAATAAACACACACAATCACACTATATGTTTATGTTATGAATTAAGAAATGTCGACCAGAAACCCGTAAGATCACAAATAAACACACACAATCACACTATATGTTTATGTTATGAATTAAGAAATGTCGACCAGAAACCCATAAGATCACAAATAAACACACACAATCACACTATATGTTTATGTTATAAATTAAGAAATGTCGACCAGAAACCCGTAAGATCACAAATAAACACACACAATCACACTATATGTTTATGTTATAAATTAAGAAATGTCGACCAGAAACCCGTAAGATCACAAATAAACACACACAATCACACTATATGTTTATGTTATGAATTAAGAAATGTCGACCAGAAACCCGTAAGATCACAAATAAACACACACAATCACACTATATGTTTATGTTATGAATTAAGAAATGTCGACCAGAAACCCATAAGATCACAAATAAACACACACAATCACACTATATGTTTATGTTATAAATTAAGAAATGTCGACCAGAAACCCATAAGATCACAAATAAACACACACAATCACACTATATGTTTATGTTATAAATTAAGAAATGTCGACCAGAAACCCATAAGATCACAAATAAACACACACAATCACACTATATGTTTATGTTATGAATTAAGAAATGTCGACCAGAAACCCGTAAGATCACAAATAAACACACACAATCACACTATATGTTTATGTTATAAATTAAGAAATGTCGACCAGAAACCCATAAGATCACAAATAAACACACACAATCACACTATATGTTTATGTTATAATTAAGAAATGTCGACCAGAAACCCACAAGATCACAAATAAACACACACACTCACACATTCACACTATATGTGTGTGTTTTGAATTAAAGACGTGTCTTTCCACATAATCAGGAATTAGAGCATTAGAAAACACATGACCTAACTGATTAAGTCAAGCACTTCAAGTTGAAATAACTGTAATGTCATCAGTGTTTGTTTGTGTGTTTGTTTAGGCCAGTCTGGCAGAGTTGTTGTCAGAGATTGGTCTGAGTCAGTACTATCAGGTTCTGGTACAGAATGGATATGAGAACATCGACTTTATCACTGAAATCAGCTGGGAGGACCTGCAGGAGATAGGCATCCTTAAACTGGGTAATACGCACGCTAAGCAAACAGTGTGGACACGGAACACAGCACATGGACACGGAACACAGCACATAGACACGGAACACAGCATATGGACACGGAACACAGCATGTGGACACGGAACACAGCATATAGAAACATTCGACCCTTGCGACACCTGTTGCAGAATGCTGACAAACTACGTCTCTCTCTGTCCACACATCTCTCTTCTCTCTGTCTACGTCTCTCTCTCTCTGTCCACACATCTCTCTTCTCTCTGTCTACGTCTCTCTCTCTCTGTCCACACATCTCTCTTCTCTCTGTCTACGTCTCTCTCTCTCTGTCCACACATCTCTCTTCTCTCTGTCTACGTCTCTCTCTCTCTGTCCACACATCTCTCTTCTCTCTGTCTACGTCTCTCTCTCTCTGTCCACACATCTCTCTTCTCTCTGTCTACGTCTCTCTCTCTCTGTCCACACATCTCTCTTCTCTCTGTCTACGTCTCTCTCTCTCTGTCCACACATCTCTCTTCTCTCTGTCTACGTCTCTCTCTCTCTGTCCACACATCTCTCTTCTCTCTGTCTACGTCTCTCTCTCTCTGTCCACACATCTCTCTTCTCTCTGTCTACGTCTCTCTCTCTCTGTCCACACATCTCTCTTCTCTCTGTCTACGTCTCTCTCTCTCTGTCCACACATCTCTCTTCTCTCTGTCTACGTCTCTCTCTCTCTTTCCACACATCTCTCTTCTCTCTGTCTACGTCTCTCTCTCTCTGTCCACACATCTCTCTTCTCTCTGTCTACGTCTCTCTCTCTCTGTCCACACATCTCTCTTCTCTCTGTCTACGTCTCTCTCTCTCTGTCCACACATCTCTCTTCTCTCTGTCTACGTCTCTCTCTCTCTGTCCACACATCTCTCTTCTCTCTGTCTACGTCTCTCTTTCTCTGTCCACACATCTCTCTTCTCTCTGTCTACGTCTCTCTCTCTCTGTCCACACATCTCTCTTCTCTCTGTCTACGTCTCTCTTTATCTTCCGTCTCAGGTCACCAAAAGAAGTTGATGTTAGCAGTAAAGCGGCTGGGGGCAATACAGAGGGGAGAGAGGCACTCTGAACCCTGTACTCCTCCCCCCTCCACTCCTCCCTCCTCCACCCCTACACCCCCAACCCCACCTCCTTTCATTGGGAGGTGCCAGAGACCCCCCCTCACCAAACCTCGGCCAGGGATTGGTTCCTCAACGCCCCCACCCTCCCCACCTCAAACGCCCACCAAGACACATCTCTCCTCTCCCAAGGCTAGGGTCCGCCCTAACCCCAACCCCACACAGCCACCGCTAACAGATTCACCGATCCAGGAAAATGTGTCAGTTCCTTTACTCTGCCTACCAATAGAGGACGAGCATCAACAAACTAACAGTCTGATTGGGTACTCTGGAGGTGAAGCGGTTGGGCTCTCCATTCCAGACTCCACCCCTAGATACGCCACTGTCTGCCGCAGCAGCTCAGCACGTAGCCCTTCCCCTAATGACGCCCTTGTCAACCGCAGCCAATCATCAGTCACTCTTAGGCCAAGGAGGAAAGGCCGGCCCCCAACTCCACCTAAAAGATCCTGTTCTTCTATCTCTGGGGATGACGGGCTGGGGGAGGGGTTAGGGGATGTACTGGGGGAAGGGCCTGGACGGCTGCTGGGGGCGGGGTTAGGGGAGGGGTGGTTTAGAGAGAGAAGAGCTAGTGACTGTGGAGGTCTGGCAGAGAGAAGAAGAGAGGTGGAGGTGGGGCTGATTAGGTCAGAGGGGGCAGGGGGGAGTGTCCGTAGCATTGCAGCTATGTTGGAGACATCAATGGGAGGAGCTGGGACAGGAAGGGGAGGAGCTAAGACCCTCCCCAGAACCATGGGTGGTAGTGCCAGCTACCTCAACCCGTCTCAGGTCTGTAAATATTAACCTCTATTTCCTTCTACCCTCTAAGCCCAAATGTCTTACAATAACATGATATATAACATTACTTAACCTGTAAATCCTCACTCTGAACCTATTACAATGACCTCAGGTAATAATAATAACTCACTCCGAACCTATTACAATGACCTCAGGTAATAATAATAATAATAACTCACTCCGAACCTATTACAATGACCTCAGGTAATAATAATAATAACTCACTCCGAACCTATTACAATGACCTCAGGTAATAATAATAACTCACTCCGAACCTATTACAATGACCTCAGGTAATAATAATAACTCACTCCGAACCTATTACAATGACCTCAGGTAATAATAATAACTCACTCCGAACCTATTACAATGACCTCAGGTAATAATAATAATAACTCACTCCGAACATATTACAATGACCTCAGGTAATAATAATAATAACTCACTCCGAACATATTACAATGACCTCAGGTAATAATAATAACTCACTCCGAACCTATTACAATGACCTCAGGTAATAATAATAATAACTCACTCCGAACCTATTACAATGACCTCAGGTAATAATAATAATAATAACTCACTCCGAACCTATTACAATGACCTCAGGTAATAATAATAATAACTCACTCCGAACCTATTACAATGACCTCAGGTAATAATAATAATAACTCACTCCGAACCTATTACAATGACCTCAGGTAATAATAATAATAACTCACTCCGAACATATTACAATGACCTCAGGTAATAATAATAATAACTCACTCCGAACATATTACAATGACCTCGGGTAATAATAATAATAACTCACTCCGAACCTATTACAATGACCTCAGGTAATAATAATAACTCAAGTTTATTGAAATAATAATGAATCAGGTGATGTTTATTGGAATAATAATTAATCAGGTGATGTTGACCTAAATAATAATTCACCAGGTGATGTTTATTGGAATAATAATTAATCAGGTGATGTTGACCTAAATAATAATTCACCATAATTCATTTTAATTGACGTTATATGTTGTTTTATATATATATATATATATATGTTGTTTTATATATATATTAATTTGTTTTGGCAGATCGATCAAACAGGTGTTGTGTAGGCTGTTAATTGTAAGAATGACTTCGTGAATTTTTAATATTATTAATGACAGGAGATATTTCCATTTATTTTACACAACGGTCTACATTTTAACACAGTTTCGTGTATTTCATCCATCTGCCGACGATGTCGCCATTTCTCATTTCACCCGTTTCTGTGCGTACGCATGGGTCAGAGCTTGCGTGGAGGACCGCACATTTTCACGTCAAGTTTGCTTTTGATAAATCCCAACTATTGCGTAGAGAGCGGCGTACGCATTCTTTTGTGCGTACGCAGCGTTGATAAATGAGGCCCCAGGTGATGTTGACCTAAATACTAATTCACCAGGTGATGTGTATTAGAATAATAATTAATCCGGTGATGTTGATCTAAATACTAATTCACCAGTTGATGTTTATTAGAATAATAATTAATTAGGTGATGTTGACCTAAATACTAATTCACCGGTTGATGTTTATTAGAATAATAATTAATCAGGTGATGTTGACCTAAATACTAATTCACCGGTTGATGTTTATTAGAATAATAATTAATCAGGTGATGTTGACCTAAATACTAATTCACCGGTTGATGTTTATTAGAATAATAATTAATCAGGTGATGTTGACCTAAATACTAATTCACCGGTTGATGTTTATTAGAATAATAATTAATCAGGTGATGTTGACCTAAATACTATTTCCCCAGGTGTTGTTTACATGAATACTAATTTACCAGGGGCCTGTACCATTGAACAAACTCAGGGTTCCAGGATTGGTTCAGAATTGACAAAATCAAACCGACGCAATCAGGCTTTATTGGTACCATGAAGCAGCTCATAAACTTACTTTGTCAACCCAGGCTTTGATCCTTAAACTCTGATTACTCCGCGCGCGCGTGCACATAAAAGAGTAACGTCGGCACCGAACAACCAATCACGGTCGATATGGATAGGGCGAGAGCAATATATTTTTTACGCGGAGGAAATATGAAGAATCTTCAGAAATATAAAGAATATAAAAATGTTTTTCAAGCACGCAGTAACACTGTCTCTGCTGCCAAAGCAAGAGAACAATCTTGGAGGATCATTGCTGATTGTTAATGCCTAAGTTAAAGAAATACATTTTATAGGCGAGTAATGTAAAATAATGATTTAAGGCTAATCATATTGAAGATGAATAAAATTAAAATGTGTGTATTCATATATATATATATATATATAATGTGTGTGTGTGTGTGTAACATGTGAAGCCATTGCAACAGAGAACAGAAGCTAGGAATTAATTACGTCCCTATATGTGTCTATGCTCACCGCTGATTGGTCCAACTTCTGACTTAGATCTCGAATGCAGAACATAACATTAGCCGTGCAGCGTCAGATACCATGGCAACGAATACCGATTGAAGCCGAGCTACTTACATAGTACCTAAAACTCAGGGTTGGGGGAAACTTAACTGAAACATAGCTGGCTAGCCACCAAAACCAGCTTCATGGTACAGGCCCCTGGTGTTGTTTACATAAATGCTCCTTCACCAGGTGTTGTTTACATAAATACTCCTTCACCAGGTGTTGTTTACATAAATACTCCTTCACCAGGTGTTGTTTACATGAATAATACTTCACTAGGTGTTGTTTACATAATTAATATTTTACCAGGTGTTGTTTACATAAATAATACTTCACCAGGTGTTGTTTACATAATTCATATTTTACCAGGTGTTGTTTACATAAATAATACTTCACCAGGTGTTGTTTACCTAAATAATATTTTACCAGGTAAGTCCGTCAGCGTTGTGTCGTCAGGCGGGGTCTGGTGGTTTGGGGTCCGATGATGACATCATGAATCGTCGGCGAACGATCAGCGGTCCTTTTATTGACCAGACAGCCTCTCAGACCACACCCCCACACCCAGAACCACGCCCACGCTCCACAGTTGTTAGGCCAACAGCGCAGGGGCTTATTACGGATGGAACAGCAACCATAAATCGAAGGTCACTCAGTTCAACTTCATCAGTCTAACTTTATCTGTTCAACCCATTTAGTCTAACTTCATCAGTCTAACTTTATCTGTTCAACCCATTTAGTCTAACTTCATCAGTCTAACTTTATCTGTTCAACCCATTTAGTCTAACTTCATCAGTCTAACTTTATCTGTTCAACCTCTTTAGTCTAACTTCATCAGTCTAACTTTATCTGTTCAACCTCTTTAGTCTAACTTCATCAGTCTAACTTTATCTGTTCAACCCATTTAGTCTAACTTCATCAGTCTAACTTTATCTGTTCAACCCATTTAGTCTAACTTCATCAGTCTAACTTTATCTGTTCAACCTCTTTAGTCTAACTTCATCAGTCTAACTTTATCTGTTCAACCCATTTAGTCTAACTTCATCAGTCTAACTTTATCTGTTCAACCTCTTTAGTCTAACTTCATCAGTCTAACTTTATCTGTTCAACCTCTTTAGTCTAACTTTATCTGTTCAACCCATTTAGTCTAACTTCATCAGTCTAACTTTATCTGTTCAACCTCTTTAGTCTAACTTCATCAGTCTAACTTTATCTGTTCAACCTCTTTAGTCTAACTTCATCAGTCTAACTTTATCTGTTCAACCTCTTTAGTCTAACTTCATCAGTCTAACTATCTGTTCAACCCATTTAGTCTAACTTCATCAGTCTAACTTTATCTGTTCAACCCATTTAGTCTAACTTCATCAGTCTAACTTTATCTGTTCAACCTCTTTAGTCTAACTTCATCAGTCTAACTTTATCTGTTCAACCTCTTTAGTCTAACTTCATCAGTCTAACTTTATCTGTTCAACCTCTTTAGTCTAACTTCATCAGTCTAACTTTATCTGTTCAACCCATTTAGTCTAACTTCATCAGTCTAACTTTATCTGTTCAACCTCTTTAGTCTAACTTCATCAGTCTAACTTTATCTGTTCAACCCATTTAGTCTAACTTCATCAGTCTAACTTTATCTGTTCAACCTCTTTAGTCTAACTTCATCAGTCTAACTTTATCTGTTCAACCTCTTTAGTCTAACTTCATCAGTCTAACTTTATCTGTTCAACCTCTTTAGTCTAACTTCATCAGTCTAACTTTATCTGTTCAACCTCTTTAGTCTAACTTCATCAGTCTAACTTTATCTGTTCAACCTCTTTAGTCTAACTTCATCAGTCTAACTTTATCTGTTCAACCCATTTAGTCTAACTTCATCAGTCTAACTTTATCTGTTCAACCCATTTAGTCTAACTTCATCAGTCTAACTTTATCTGTTCAACCCATTTAGTCTAACTTCATCAGTCTAACTTTATCTGTTCAACCTCTTTAGTCTAACTTCATCAGTCTAACTTTATCTGTTCAACCTCTTTAGTCTAACTTCATCAGTCTAACTTTATCTGTTCAACCTCTTTAGTCTAACTTCATCAGTCTAACTTTATCTGTTCAACCCATTTAGTCTAACTTCATCAGTCTAACTTTATCTGTTCAACCCATTTAGTCTAACTTCATCAGTCTAACTTTATCTGTTCAACCCATTTAGTCTAACTTCATCAGTCTAACTTTATCTGTTCAACCTCTTTAGTCTAACTTCATCAGTCTAACTTTATCTGTTCAACCTCTTTAGTCTAACTTCATCAGTCTAACTTTATCTGTTCAACCTCTTTAGTCTAACTTCATCAGTCTAACTTTATCTGTTCAACCCATTTAGTCTAACTTCATCAGTCTAACTTTATCTGTTCAACCTCTTTAGTCTAACTTCATCAGTCTAACTTTATCTGTTCAACCTCTTTAGTCTAACTTCATCAGTCTAACTTTATCTGTTCAACCTCTTTAGTCTAACTTCATCAGTCTAACTTTATCTGTTCAACCTCTTTAGTCTAACTTCATCAGTCTAACTTTATCTGTTCAACCTCTTTAGTCTAACTTCATCAGTCTAACTTTATCTGTTCAACCCATTTAGTCTAACTTCATCAGTCTAACTTTATCTGTTCAACCCATTTAGTCTAACTTCATCAGTCTAACTTTATCTGTTCAACCTCTTTAGTCTAACTTCATCAGTCTAACTTTATCTGTTCAACCTCTTTAGTCTAACTTCATCAGTCTAACTTTATCTGTTCAACCCATTTAGTCTAACTTCATCAGTCTAACTTTATCTGTTCAACCCATTTAGTCTAACTTCATCAGTCTAACTTTATCTGTTCAACCCATTTAGTCTAACTTCATCAGTCTAACTTTATCTGTTCAACCTCTTTAGTCTAACTTCATCAGTCTAACTTTATCTGTTCAACCCATTTAGTCTAACTTCATCAGTCTAACTTTATCTGTTCAACCTCTTTAGTCTAACTTCATCAGTCTAACTTTATCTGTTCAACCTCTTTAGTCTAACTTCATCAGTCTAACTTTATCTGTTCAACCTCTTTAGTCTAACTTCATCAGTCTAACTTTATCTGTTCAACCCATTTAGTCTAACTTCATCAGTCTAACTTCATCAGTCTAACTTTATCTGTTCAACCCATTTAGTCTAACTTCATCAGTCTAACTTTATCTGTTCAACCCATTTAGTCTAACTTCATCAGTCTAACTTTATCTGTTCAACCTCTTTAGTCTAACTTCATCAGTCTAACTTTATCTGTTCAACCCATTTAGTCTAACTTCATCAGTCTAACTTTATCTGTTCAACCTCTTTAGTCTAACTTCATCAGTCTAACTTTATCTGTTCAACCTCTTTAGTCTAACTTCATCAGTCTAACTTTATCTGTTCAACCTCTTTAGTCTAACTTCATCAGTCTAACTTTATCTGTTCAACCCATTTAGTCTAACTTCATCAGTCTAACTTTATCTGTTCAACCCATTTAGTCTAACTTCATCAGTCTAACTTTATCTGTTCAACCCATTTAGTCTAACTTCATCAGTCTAACTTTATCTGTTCAACCTCTTTAGTCTAACTTCATCAGTCTAACTTTATCTGTTCAACCCATTTAGTCTAACTTCATCAGTCTAACTTTATCTGTTCAACCTTTAGTCTAACTTCTTTAGTCTAACTTCATCAGTCTAACATCAGTTATCTGTTCAACCCATTTAGTCTCTTTAGTCTAACTTTATCTGTTCAACCCATTTAGTCTAACTTCATCAGTCTAACTTTATCTGTTCAACCTCTTTAGTCTAACTTCATCAGTCTAACTTTATCTGTTCAACCTCTTTAGTCTAACTTCATCAGTCTAACTTTATCTGTTCAACCTCTTTAGTCTAACTTCATCAGTCTAACTTTATCTGTTCAACCTCTTTAGTCTAACTTCATCAGTCTAACTTTATCTGTTCAACCTCTTTAGTCTAACTTCATCAGTCTAACTTTATCTGTTCAACCTCTTTAGTCTAACTTCATCAGTCTAACTTTATCTGTTCAACCTCTTTAGTCTAACTTCATCAGTCTAACTTTATCTGTTCAACCTCTTTAGTCTAACTTCATCAGTCTAACTTTATCTGTTCAACCCATTTAGTCTAACTTCATCAGTCTAACTTTATCTGTTCAACCCATTTAGTCTAACTTCATCAGTCTAACTTTATCTGTTCAACCCATTTAGTCTAACTTCATCAGTCTAACTTTATCTGTTCAACCTCTTTAGTCTAACTTCATCAGTCTAACTTTATCTGTTCAACCTCTTTAGTCTAACTTTATCTGTTCAACCCATTTAGTCTAACTTCATCAGTCTAACTTTATCTGTTCAACCCATTTAGTCTAACTTCATCAGTCTAACTTTATCTGTTCAACCCATTTAGTCTAACTTCATCAGTCTAACTTTATCTGTTCAACCTCTTTAGTCTAACTTCATCAGTCTAACTTTATCTGTTCAACCCATTTAGTCTAACTTCATCAGTCTAACTTTATCTGTTCAACCCATTTAGTCTAACTTCATCAGTCTAACTTTATCTGTTCAACCTCTTTAGTCTAACTTCATCAGTCTAACTTTATCTGTTCAACCCATTTAGTCTAACTTCATCAGTCTAACTTTATCTGTTCAACCTCTTTAGTCTAACTTCATCAGTCTAACTTTATCTGTTCAACCTCTTTAGTCTAACTTCATCAGTCTAACTTTATCTGTTCAACCCATTTAGTCTAACTTCATCAGTCTAACTTTATCTGTTCAACCTCTTTAGTCTAACTTCATCAGTCTAACTTTATCTGTTCAACCTCTTTAGTCTAACTTCATCAGTCTAACTTTATCTGTTCAACCCATTTAGTCTAACTTCATCAGTCTAACTTTATCTGTTCAACCTCTTTAGTCTAACTTCATCAGTCTAACTTTATCTGTTCAACTTTAGTCCATTTAGTCTAATCTGTTCATCAGTCTAACTTCATCAGTCTAACTTTATCTGTTCAACCTCTTTAGTCTAACTTCATCAGTCTAACTTTATCTGTTCAACCTCTTTAGTCTAACTTCATCAGTCTAACTTTATCTGTTCAACCCATTTAGTCTAACTTCATCAGTCTAACTTTATCTGTTCAACCTCTTTAGTCTAACTTCATCAGTCTAACTTTATCTGTTCAACCTCTTTAGTCTAACTTCATCAGTCTAACTTTATCTGTTCAACCTCTTTAGTCTAACTTTATCTGTTCAACCTCTTTAGTCTAACTTCATCAGTCTAACTTTATCTGTTCAACCCATTTAGTCTAACTTCATCAGTCTAACTTTATCTGTTCAACCTCTTTAGTCTAACTTCATCAGTCTAACTTTATCTGTTCAACCCATTTAGTCTAACTTCATCAGTCTAACTTTATCTGTTCAACCTCTTTAGTCTAACTTCATCAGTCTAACTTTATCTGTTCAACCTCTTTAGTCTAACTTCATCAGTCTAACTTTATCTGTTCAACCTCTTTAGTCTAACTTCATCAGTCTAACTTTATCTGTTCAACCTCTTTAGTCTAACTTCATCAGTCTAACTTTATCTGTTCAACCCATTTAGTCTAACTTCATCAGTCTAACTTTATCTGTTCAACCTCTTTAGTCTAACTTCATCAGTCTAACTTTATCTGTTCAACCCATTTAGTCTAACTTCATCAGTCTAACTTTATCTGTTCAACCTCTTTAGTCTAACTTCATCAGTCGAATTGTATAAGTAGGTAGTTGATTGACTTGGTCTAATTGTGATTGGTGCCCAGGAGGAAGCCCCGCCCTCTACACTACTCTGATGGAGAGAAGTTCCATTTGATCGAGACAGACACCATCCGGCGACGCCCACGCAGCCGAGAGTTCAGCAACAACCAACGAGACGACAGCACAACTGGCAGCATCCAACCAGAGATTAGCACTACCAGCAACAACCAATCAGCAAGCAGCACATCTGTCAGTATCCAACCAAGCAGCAGCAGGAAGAACATGGACAAAGCAGAAACCTGCAGGCCAAGCATTGACCAATCAAATCATGGACAACTAGCCCCCCAGCAGCTGAACGGAGGGGTTGACCAATCAGAGCGAGTTGTTCTGCGAAGAAAGCCAGTTTCCAAAGCTGATGGGGAGGCGGCCTCTCAAAGGGAGAGCTGTAATAGGCTTGAAATCAGGAAGCCACTGAAGCCGCCAGTTTCACCTAAACCATCGATGGCTGTGAGGAGAAAGCAGGACCCTCCCACTCCGACAAGACGTGTACCACTTCCTGGACCAGAGGCTGACAGCCCAGGTGAGTTTAACCCTCTCTGACCATTCTAACCTTTAAACCACTTCCTGGACCAGAGGCTGACAGCCCAGGTGATTTTAACCCACTGACCTTCTAACCTTTAAACCACTTCCTGGACCAGAGGCTGACAGCCCAGGTGAGTTTAACCCTCTCTGACCATTCTAACCTTTAAACCACTTCCTGGACCAGAGGCTGACAGCTCAAGTGAGTTTAACCCTCTCTGACCATTCTAACCTTTAAACCACTTCCTGGACCAGAGGCTGACAGCCCAGGTGAGTTTAACCCTCTCTGACCATTCTAACCTTTAAACCACTTCCTGGACCAGAGGTTGACAGCCCAGGTGATTTTAACCCACTGACCTTCTAACCTTTAAACCACTTCCTGGACCAGAGGCTGACAGCCCAGGTGAGTTTAACCCACTGACCTTCTAACCTTTAAACCACTTCCTGGACCAGAGGCTGACAGCCCAAGTGAGTTTAACCCTCTCTGACCATTCTAACCTTTAAACCACTTCCTGGACCAGAGGTTGACAGCCCAGGTGAGTTTAACCCACTGACCTTCTAACCTTTAAACTACTTCCTGGACCAGAGGCTGACAGCCCAGGTGAGTTTTTCCTCTCTGACTTCCAAACCTTTGACCTGTGATTACCTCTGTTTCTTCTTTCTGCTCTAGTGGAGTCCAGCCGTTCCCCCCCCCCTGTCTCCCCTAAACCTAGTCCTCCCCCCACCGCTCCAAAACCCACCAAGCCCTCCCTGTCCTCCCCTCTGTCCTCCCCAAGCCCCCTCCCTGTTTCAGATCTCCCTCTAAGCTCCTTTTCACCTGCCACCACCCCCTCCACACCTCAGACTCCCTCTACACCCAGCTGTACTCCCCACCCTGTCAAACCTCCTCGCTCCTCCATCGCTGGGCTCTCTGTGGACCTAGGAGGGAAGGAGGTGGAGGAGATGCTGAACGAAGACTGCAGAGAAGCAGAGAAGATAGAAGTAAAGAGGAGAGAAGAGATTAAGAAAGCAACAGAGGAGCACAGCAAGGAGCCGTATCCAGAAGACAAAGAGGATGAGCACCATCAGAGGCTGAAGGAGACGAGCACCTCCTTATCCGAAGCTCTGGTGGTCGTGGAGAAGACAATTAACCAGGACGACACACACAACCAGTAAGTTACACACACATACACACACAACCAGTAAGATACACACACATACACACACAACCAGTAAGTTACACACACAACCAGTAAGATACACACAACCAGTAAGATACACACACATACACACACAACCAGTAAGATACACACACATACACACACAACCAGTAAGATACACACACAACCAGTAAGATACACACACATACACACACAACCAGTAAGATACACACACATACACACACAACCAGTAAGATACACACACATACACACACAACCAGTAAGATACACACACATACACACACAACCAGTAAGATACACACACATACACACACAACCAGTAAGATACACACACAACCAGTAAGATACACACACAACCAGTAAGATACACACACAACCAGTAAGATATACACACAACCAGTAAGATACACACACATACACACACAACCAGTAAGATACACACAACCAGTAAGATACACACACATACACACACAACCAGTAAGATACACACAACCAGTAAGTTACACACACAACCAGTAAGATATACACACAACCAGTAAGATACACACACATACACACACAACCAGTAAGATACACACAACCAGTAAGATACACACACATACACACACAACCAGTAAGATACACACAACCAGTAAGTTACACACACATATACACACAACCAGTAAGATACACACACATACACACACAACCAGTAAGTTACACACACATATACACACAACCAGTAAGATACACACACATATACACACAACCAGTAAGATACACACACATATACACACAACCAGTAAGATACACACACATATACACACAACCAGTAAGATACACACACATATACACACAACCAGTAAGATACACACACATATACACACAACCAGTAAGATACACACACATATACACACAACCAGTAAGATACACACACATATACACACAACCAGTAAGATACACACACATATACACACAACCAGTAAGATACACACACATATACACACAACCAGTAAGATACACACACATATACACACAACCAGTAAGATACACACACATACACACACAACCAGTAAGTTACACACACATACACACACAACCAGTAAGATACACACACATATACACACAACCAGTAAGATACACACAACCAGTAAGTTACACACACATATACACACAACCAGTAAGATACACACACATATACACACAACCAGTAAGATACACACACATATACACACAACCAGTAAGATACACACAACCAGTAAGTTACAAACACATATACACACAACAACCAACACACATATACACAAACCAGTAAGATACACACACATATACACACAACCAGTCAGTTACACACCCAACAACACAACCAGTAAGTTACACACACATATACACACAACCAGTAAGACACACACATATAAACAGTCATAAGTTACACACATACCCACCAACCACTAAGTTAAACACATATACACACAACCAGTAAGATACAAACACATATACACACAACCAGTAACTCATACAAACACATATACACACAACCAGTAAGTTACACACACATACAACACAACCAGTAAGTTACACACACATATACACACAACCAGTAAGTTACAAACACATATACACACAACCAGTAACTCATACAAACAGTCATATACACACAACCAGTAAGTTACACACACATATACACATACAACCAGTAAGATACACACATATACACACAACCAGTAAGATACACACACATATACACACAACCAACCAGTTACACACACATATAACACAACCAGTATACACACATATACACACAACCAGTAAGTTACAAACAGTCATATACACACAACCAGTAATATAAACAGTCATATACACACACCAACAGTCAGTATACACACACATATACACACAACCAGTAAGACTCATATAAACAGTCAGTTACACACACATATACACACAACCAGTATAAACACATATACACACAACCAGTAACCAACACACTATACAAACCAGTCATATACACACACATAACACACTCAGTAATAAACACATATACACACAACCAGTAAGATACAAACACATATACACACAACCAGTAAGTTAAACAGTCATATACACACAACCAACACAACATATAAACAGTCATATACACACACCAACACACAACCAGTATAAACAGTCATATACACACAACCAGTAAAAGTCATTACACACAACAACACACAACACAACTCATAAACAGTCACACACACACAACCAGTCAATACACACACAACCAACTCATACAAACAGTCATATACAGTCATATACACACAACCAACACAACTATATAAACAGTCATATACACACAACCAACAAACTCATATAAACAGTCATATACACACAACCAAAACACTCATATAAACAGTCATATACACACAACCCAACCAACACACTCATATAAACAGTCATATACACACAACCCAACCAACACACTCATACAAACAGTCATATACACACAACCAACACACTCATATAAACAGTCATATACACACGACCAACACACTCATATAAACAGTCATATACACACAACCAACAACACTCATATAAACAGTCATATACACACAACCAACACACTCATATAAACAGTCATATACACACAACCAACACACTCATACAAACAGTCATATACACACAACCCAACCAACACACTCATACAAACAGTCATATACACACAACCAACACACTCATACAAACAGTCATATACACACAACCCAACCAACACACTCATATAAACAGTCATATACACACAACCAACACACTCATATAAACAGTCATATACACACAACCCAACCAACACACTCATATAAACAGTCATATACACACAACCAAACCAACACACTCATATAAACAGTCATATACACACAACCCAACCAACACACTCATATAAACAGTCATATACACACAACCAACACACTCATACAAACAGTCATATACACACAACCAACACACTCATACAAACAGTCATATACACACAACCACAACCAACACACTCATATAAACAGTCATATACACACAACCCAACAACTCATATAAACAGTCATATACACACGACCAACACACTCATATAAACACATATACCAAACCAACACAACATATAAACAGTCATATACACACAACCAACACACTCATACAAACAGTCATATACACACAACCAACACACTCATATAAACAGTCATATACACACGACCAACACACTCATATAAACAGTCATATACACACACAACCAACACACTCATAAACAGTCATATACACACAAACAGTAAGATACACACACTCATATACACAAACAGTCATATACACACATACACACACAACCAGTAAGTTACACACACATATACACACAACCAGTAAGATACACACACATATACACACAACCAGTAAGTTACACACATATACACACAACCAGTAAGTTACACACACATACACACACAACCAGTAAGTTACACACACATATACACACAACCAGTAAGTTACACACACATATACACACAACCAGTAAGTTACACACACATATACACACAACCAGTAAGTTACACACACATATACACACAACCAGTAAGATACACACATATACACACAACCAGTAAGACACACACACATACACACACAACCAGTAAGTTACACACACATATACACACAACCAGTAAGTTACACACACATATACACACAACCAGTAAGTTACACACACATATACACACAACCAGTAAGATACACACACATATACACACAACAGTAAGTTACACACACATATACACACAACCAGTAAGATACACACAACCAGTAAGTTACACACACATATACACACAACCAGTAAGATACACACACATATACACACAACCAGTAAGTTACACACACATATACACACAACCAGTAAGTTACACACACATATACACACAACCAGTAAGTTACACACACATATACACACAACCAGTAAGATACACACACATATACACTCAACCAGTAAGTTACACACACATATACACACAACCAGTAAGTTACACACACATATACACACAACCAGTAAGATACACACACATATACACACAACCAGTAAGTTACACACACATATACACACAACCAGTAAGTTACACACACATACACACACACACAACCAGTAAGTTACACACACATACACACACACACAACCAGTAAGTTACACACACATACACACACACAACCAGTAAGATACACACACATATACACACAACCAGTAAGTTACACACACATATGCACACAACCAGTAAGATACACACAACCAGTAAGTTACACACACATATACACACAACCTGTAAGTTACACACACATATACACACAACCAGTAAGTTACACACACATATACACACAACCAGTAAGTTACACACACATATACACACAACCAGTAAGATACACACAACCAGTAAGATACACACACATATACACACAACCAGTAAGTTACACACACATATACACACAACCAGTAAGTTACACACACATATACACACAACCAGTAAGTTACACACAACCAGTAAGTTACACACACATATACACACAACCAGTAAGATACACACAACCAGTAAGATACACACACATATACACACAACCAGTAAGTTACACACACATACACACACAACCAGTAAGATACACACACATATACACACAACCAGTAAGATACACACACATATACACACAACCAGTAAGTTACACACACATATACACACAACCAGTAAGTTACACACACATACACACACAACCAGTAAGTTACACACACATACACACACAACCAGTAAGTTACACACACATATACACACAACCAGTAAGTTACACACACATATACACACAACCAGTAAGATACACACACATATACACACAACCAGTAAGATACACACACATATACACACAACCAGTAAGATACACACACATATACACACAACCAGTAAGATACACACACATATACACACAACCAGTAAGTTACACACACATATACACACAACCAGTAAGTTACACACACATATACACACAACCAGTAAGATACACACACATATACACACAACCAGTAAGTTACACACACATATACACACAACCAGTAAGTTACACACACATATACACACAACCAGTAAGTTACACACACATATACACACAACCAGTAAGATACACACACATATACACACAACCAGTAAGTTACACACACATATACACACAACCAGTAAGTTACACACACATATACACACAACCAGTAAGATACACACACATATACACACAACCAGTAAGTTACACACACATATACACACAACCAGTAAGTTACACACACATATACACACACACAACCAGTAAGTTACACACACATACACACACAACCAGTAAGATACACACACATATACACACAACCAGTAAGTTACACACACATATGCACACAACCAGTAAGATACACACAACCAGTAAGTTACACACACATATACACACAACCAGTAAGTTACACACACATATACACACAACCAGTAAGTTACACACACATATACACACAACCAGTAAGATACACACAACCAGTAAGATACACACACATATACACACAACCAGTAAGTTACACACACATATACACACAACCAGTAAGTTACACACAACCAGTAAGTTACACACACATATACACACAACCAGTAAGATACACACAACCAGTAAGATACACACACATATACACACAACCAGTAAGTTACACACACATACACACACAACCAGTAAGATACACACACATATACACACAACCAGTAAGATACACACACATATACACACAACCAGTAAGATACACACACATATACACACAACCAGTAAGTTACACACACATACACACACAACCAGTAAGTTACACACACATACACACACAACCAGTAAGTTACACACACATATACACACAACCAGTAAGTTACACACACATATACACACAACCAGTAAGATACACACACATATACACACAACCAGTAAGATACACACACATATACACACAACCAGTAAGATACACACACATATACACACAACCAGTAAGATACACACACATATACACACAACCAGTAAGTTACACACACATATACACACAACCAGTAAGATACACACACATATACACACAACCAGTAAGATACACACACATATACACACAACCAGTAAGTTACACACACATATACACACAACCAGTAAGTTACACACACATATACACACAACCAGTAAGTTACACACACATATACACACAACCAGTAAGATACACACACATATACACACAACCAGTAAGTTACACACACATACACACACAACCAGTAAGTTACACACACATATACACACAACCAGTAAGTTACACACACATATACACATAACCAGTAAGTTACACACACATATACACACAACCAGTAAGTTACACACACATATACACACGGACAAAATTAATGTCTTTCTCCTCTTTCCCTTCATGTCTCCTCTTTCTCCTCTCTTCATGTCTTTCCCTTCATGTCTTCTCTTTCCCTTTCTCATTATGTCTCTCTATTTTTTTCGTTCGGTCTTCCTCTTTTCCATCTCTCCAGTTGTCTTGTGGAGGAGAAGCCAGCCACCATTCTGGATGACATTGGGAGTATGTTTGATGACCTGGCTGACCAGCTGGATGCTATGCTGGACTAGCGTTGCTACTGTCGCTATGGCGACTAATTCAGAGGGACCCAGTACCCCAGCTGTCCCAGGAAGTCCCAGGAACTTTATGATAGAAATATTCCTTTGTGTTCACCATAGGGCTCTGGCCACCCCTGTTGATGTTACCGTGGTGATGTTACAGTGTTGTTGGGTGATGGATATTCCTGAAGCAGGAAGTTGTAGATGTTAGTATTCTCCCTCCTCCCTTCTTAATGGTCATGGGGTATTCTAAAAGATGTATGTATCAAGTATGATATAATCTATCCAACATAAAGACAGAGTATGATATAATCTATCCAACAGAAAGACAGAGTATGATATAATCTATCCAAAATAAAGACAGAGTATGATATAATCTATCCAACAGAAAAACAGAATATGATATAATCTAGACTGTCAGACAAAGAAACAGACAGATGTTACAGAAACGTTTGAGAGGAACATTCATGTTGGTTGAGTTCCTTTTCCGCACTGTTCAACCAATTCCAGAAATGTTGGGGAGGAATTCAAAATGGATTGCTACCATGTAAACCTCTAGAAGGAGCATTTTCATTATAGAGACTTATTGTCTGTGAAACCAGAACATTCCAGAACATTCTGTTGTGGGGAATGCTCCGCAACATTCTGTTGTGGGGAATGCTCCGCAACATTCTGTTGTGGGGAATGCTCCGCAACATTCTGTTGTGGGGAATGCTCCGCAACATTCTGTTGTGGGGAATGCTCCGCAACATTCTGTTGTGGGGAATGCTCCGCAACATTCTGTTGTGGGGAATGCTCCGAACGGTGAGCACAGACAGACAGAGAAGCACAAGGCGTTAAGCACAAGGCGTTAAGCACAAGGCGTTAAGCACAAGGCGTTAAGCACAGAGACAGTATCTCACAAAAGTAAATACACCCCTCACATTTTGTAAATATGTGATTATATCTTTTCATGAGAACACTGAAGAACTGACACTTTGCTACAATGTAAGTGTACAGCTTGTATAACAGTGTACATTTTCGTTATTTTGAGGGGACAGCAAATGTACACTGTTATACAAGCTGTACACTCACTACTTTACATTATACCAAAGTGTCATTTCTTTATAATTTTAATGGACAAAAAAGTGTCACGTTTTTGTAAATATTTGATTATATCTTTTCATGTGACAAGTTATAATCAAATATTTACAAAAACCTGAGGGGTGTACTTTTGTGAAATACTGCATATAAACAAACAGACAGACAGGATGTGTATTTGTGTGGCATCCAGGACTGTTGTGAAGCTCTTCTAAACCTGATGTGTGTTACCATAGTTATTGTCGTTGTTCTTTATGTTGTGAATGGTTGTAGTTTCCTGCTATTGTTGCTGCTCTGTGTTTCTGATCTCCGATATCAGACAGTCAGACAGAATCATATGTATTAATTCCATATCTATAGATACAACAGTAGCACCCTTGTCAACTGATATTCAGTCACCCTTGATAAATATAAGCGGCAAAAAGGTTTAACTAGCACAAATTGGCTATATTGTAATTTTCCAACATGTGGAAGATATTGTATTTGTCATGATTAAAATTAATACATTGAAAAGTTAGTTCATCAAATTATGCACCAAAAAAATGTAAAAATTAAGTGTCAAAATGATTGCCAGTGTGCTGTTCAGTACTTTGTGGTTCTTCGGTGTGCAAAGATAACTGAAGTTACGGAATAACAGATTCTTTTCCTAGTTTTGTTTGAATGAAACTGGAGGACATATTGGAAGAGGTTTTCCTAATAAAGAATATTTCCTTATGCATCTCCAATGGGATAAATAACCAAAAACTGCGATGGCTAATGCAAAATGTTGATTGTGTAAAATATATAATGTTTAGTTGGTTTTCAACTGGATGTTTTGTGGGGAACAGCTTGTCTTTATCAAGGTTGCCAATAATTGTGAGTGACTGTATATATTTGCCAGACACTATATTCTGAACGATAGCTGTAGTAATGCTACACTGACATATATATACACACACACACACACATAGTAAGCAAGTTTATTTATATAGCACAATTCATACATAGAAGCAATTCAATGAGGAAAATAATAATAAAATACATGCATTTTATATTCATAACAATCTGTAATGCTGAAGTGACGGCAACCTAGGGGGAGAACGCTGGGAAGAGCCATCATATAGACCACATACAGACATAACATAAAAAATCAAGTAACTTACAAATGTTCTTGTTTTTAAAAAGCAAACACTTTTTTTGCATTTTCAAAGGCTAATTGATCATTAGAAACCCCTTTGTGATTATGTAAGCACTGCTGTTGTGCTGATTTAGAAAGCAGTAAAGCTGGCCTTCTTTAGACTAGTTGTGTATCTGGAACAATAGCTATATCTGAGAAATGAAAGCTATTCCATGCAAGAAACAAACTGTTTATAACCAAAATAGAAAGAGGAGCGGGAGGCCCCAGTGCACAACTGAGCAAGTATTCACTTCACAGACACTTCTGTATTTGAATGTTCTGTAAAGACTATTATATGAAATGAAGTGATTTAATGATCTGTAAAGTCTATGATATGAAATTAAGTACGCTATTTAAATTGACATTATTTGTAGTTAAGTGTATGCTACAAAATAAAGTTGACTTTAAATGATTTATCAAGTCTGATATAATACTAAGCAGACTATTTACATAGTCTGTACAATCTGATAAAATGATAGAATATACAATCGATTTATATTATTTTTAAAGTCTGAAATATTAGAAAGTAGTCCATTTAAAATATTTATAAATAATATGATCCAGAAATGTTGTAAACTATTTAAATAGTCAATGAATCCATGATATTAAATAAAAAGTATACTATTTAAATACTTTGTGAAGTCTATATTATAATGCACATTACTTAGATGATTGGTAAAGTCTATATTATAATGTACATTATTTAAATGATTGGCATGGTCTATATTATAATGTACATTATTTAAATAATTGGTGTAGTCTATATTATAATGTGCATTATTAAAATGATTGATAAAGTCTATATTATAATGTCCATTTTTTAAATTATTGGTCAAGTCTATATTATAATGTATATTATTTAAATGATTGGTAAAGTCTATATTATAATGCACATAGATTAAATGATTGGTCAAGTCCATAATATTATGTACATTATTGAAATGATTGATAAAGTCTATATTATAATGTACATTATTTAAATGATTGGTGTAGTCTATATTATTATGTACATTATTTAAATGATTGGTAAAGATTATATTATACTGTACATTATTTAAATGATTGGTGTAGTCTATATTATTATGTACATTATTTAAATGATTGGTAAAGATTATATTATACTGTACATTATTTAAATGATTGGTAAAGTCTATATTATAAGGCAGATTATTTAAATGATTAGTGTAGTCTATATTATAAAGGACATTATTTAAATGATTGGTGTAGTCTATATTATAATATACATTATTTAAATGATTGGTGTAGTCTAAAATATAGAGGTATATGGTAATGCTAAATGGAGTCATACCCTGTTTACTCTGTACATGGTAATGCTAAATGGAGTCATACCCTGTTTACTCTGTACATGGTAATGCTAAATGTAGTCATACCCTATTTGCTCTGTACATGGTAATGCTAAATGGATTCATAACCTGTTTGCTCTGTACATGGTAATTTTTTATTTTATTTATTTATTTTACCTTTATTTAACCAGGAAGTCCCATTGAGATTCAGAATCTCCATAATCAATTAAAGACAGAAAAGTAACTTCCACAAGTTTCTTCTTAGCACTAAAAGTAAAACAGGATTTGTTTCTGAAATAAAAGCCAAGCTTAACCCTAAGTTTCTTGACTAAAGCAGTAATATGTTCATTGTAGGAGAGCTTATCATCTATCCATATCCCCAAGTACTTATATGAAGACACTCTCTCAATTGAATTCCCATCTAAGGACAAGAGACCACAGTTGTCCAGTAGCTGTGCTCGAGCTTTTGAGATGACCATAAACTTTGTTTTCTGTGAATTTAAAACAATTTTTAGACTCAATAATGTATTTTGCAATGCCTGAAATCCGAAATGCAGTCTGAACTTCCTGCACTGCTGCTGAAATAATAGAAGCCTGGGTGTAAACCACTGTATCATCAGCATAAAAATGCAATTTGGCTTGAATATCTCTATCCAGATCATTTATAAAAATTGAAAACAAAATGGGTCCTAAGATTGATCCCTGAGGGACACCTTTGGTTATCTCAAGAAAGTCCGATTTATTATCTTCAGCATAAACACAATGAGTACGATCTACAAGATAATTTTGTAATGCTAAATGGAGTCATACCCTGTTTACTCTGTGCATGGTAATGCTAAATGGAGTCATAACCTGTTTACTTTATACATGGTAATGATAAATTGAGTCTTACTCTGTACATGGTAATGCTAAATGGAGTCATACCCTGTTTACTCTGTACATGGTAATGCTAAATGGAGTCATAACCTGTTTACTCTGTACATGGTAATGCTTAATGGAGTCATAACCTGTTTACTCTGTACATGGTAATGCTTAATGGAGTCATACCCTGTTTACTCTGTACATGGCAATGCTAAATGTAGTCATACCCTGTTTACTTATTTATTTATTTCACACTCACACACCTCATCATCATGTTAAGGACATAATTACAATAGTCATGAGGGTTATTGTGTGAAAAGGGAAACCCCCCGAAGATAATAAAAGCTAACTCTGTACATGGTAATGCTAAATGTAGTCATAACCTGTTTACTCTGTACATGGTAATGCTAAATGTAGTCATACCCAGTTTACTCTGTACATGTCTCACTTTTCCACCACCAAAGCACCCCCAGACTATTACAACATCAATCAATGAAAATTTGAAGATAATATAATTAAGGTTGCTCCAAAACATTTCAAGGATCTTGTCTGGATATTATACATAGCTCATTATTAAACTAACAACTCTTTATGTTGTGTATGGGGAGGATATTGTTGGATGTGTTATCTTGACAGGGCTCGACATTGAGGCTTGTTTGCTTGTCCGGGACAAGTGGATTTTTTGTATGCCAAGTGGAAGAGAAGTCTACTTGCCCCATTGGACAAGTTAAAAATAAAAATAAATAAAATGCCATGTTACCTAAAGTTATGTGCCAGTGCCACCCATTAAGTCAATTTTACAGAAAAAAAAATGTTTTTTCGTAAGTGCTGTACAGCTACCTAGCAACCAATAGTGGCATTTGTATAATATTAGTACAGCTCTTTGTTGGTCAATAAAAAAAGAGACAAGAGCCTAAATAAATAATAAACTAATAAAAATGTATCCGTGACTTTTGTTCATGGACAAGTGAAACGCAAATGTACTTGTCCTTGACAAGTGCCTCAAAAAGTTATTGTCAAACACTGTGCTAGATATTACTGTAACTAGCTAACAAATATTATTATAAGCTGCCGAATTGACAGACAGCTAACATTAGTTAGATAACACAACCTTATTCTACAAGATATTTGACTACATTAGTTAGCTAAGCTAACACAACCTTATTCTACTAGATAATCGACTACATTAGTTAGCTAACACAATCTCATTCCACTAGATAATTGACAACATTAGTTAACACAACCATATTCTACTAGATAATTGACTACATTATTTAGACAACACAATCTCATTCTACTAGATAATTGACTACATTAGTTAGCTAACACAATCTTATTCTACTAGATAATTGACTACATTAGTTAGCTAACACAACCATATTCTACTAGATAATTGACTACATTATTTAGACAACACAATCTCATTCTACTAGATAATTGACTAAATTAGTCATTTAACACAACCATATTCTACTAGATAATTGACTACATTAGTTAGCTAACACAATCTCATTCTACTAGATAATTGACTACATTAGTTAGCTAACACAATCGTATTCTACTAGATAATTGACTACATTAGTTAGCTAACACAATCGTATTCTACTAGATAATTGACTACATTAGTTAGCTAACACAATCTTATTCTACTAGATAATTGACTACATTAGTTGTCTAACACAATGTCATTCTACTAGATAATTGACTATATTAGTTAGCTAACACAATTGTATTCTACTAGATAATTGACTACATTAGTTATCTAACACAATCTCATTCTACTAGATAATTGACTACATTAGATAGCTAACACAATCGTATTCTACTAGATAATTGACTACATTAGTTAGCTAACACAATCTTATTCTACTAGATAATTGACTACATTAGTTATCTAACACAATCTCATTCTACTAGATAATTGACTACATTAGATAGCTAACACAATCGTATTCTACTAGATAATTGACTACATTAGTTAGCTAACACAATCTTATTCTACTAGATAATTGACTACATTAGTTAGCTAACACAACCATATTCTACTAGATAATTGACTACATTATTTAGACAACACAATCTCATTCTACTAGATAATTGACTACATTAGATAGCTAACACAATCTTATTCTACTAGATAATTGACTACATTAGTTAGCTTACACAACCTTATTCTACTAGATAATTGACTACATTAGTTAGCTAACACAACCTTATTCTACTAGATAATTGACTACATTAGTTAGCTAATGTAACGTTATGTTAATTACCATCTGACTAACCTCTCGCTATGTCCCTTCAAATGGCGCAAGAAGTTTGAAGTTGTGCTAGCTGCATCTCTGATTGTTGTGCAGCGAGCACTTCTTTTGTTTCCATCAATTTTAAAATCATTGTAGCCAAATGACACTAATGGAGCTTGACCACTTGCACTAGCAATTTTTGTTTCCTGCACTGCACACTTCTCTGAGAAGATAAGTAGCCCACCTGTCGTACTTCTATGAGGAGATTAGTAGCCCAACTAACGCACTTCTCTGAGGAGATTAGTAGCCCACCTAACGTACTTCTCTGAGGAGATTAGTAGCCCACCTAACGTACTTCTCTGAGGAGATTAGTAGCCCAACTAACACACTTCTCTGAGGAGATTAGTAGCCCAACTAACGTACTTCTCTGAGGAGATTAGTAGCCCAACTAACGTACTTCTCTGAGGAGATTAGTAGCCCACCTAACGTACTTCTCTGAGGAGATTAGTAGCCCACCTAACGTACTTCTCTGAGGAGATTAGTAGCCCACCTACATTACTACATTAGATAGCTAACACAATCGTATTCTACTAGATAATTGACTACATTAGTTAGCTAACACAATCTTATTCTACTAGATAATTGACTACATTAGTTAGCTAACACAACCATATTCTACTAGATAATTGACTACATTATTTAGACAACACAATCTCATTCTACTAGATAATTGACTACATTAGATAGCTAACACAATCTTATTCTACTAGATAATTGACTACATTAGTTAGCTTACACAACCTTATTCTACTAGATAATTGACTACATTAGTTAGCTAACACAACCTTATTCTACTAGATAATTGACTACATTAGTTAGCTAATGTAACGTTATGTTAATTACCATCTGACATCTGACTAACCTCTCGCTATGTCCCTTCAAATGGCGCAAGAAGTTTGAAGTTGTGCTAGCTGCATCTCTGATTGTTGTGCAGCGAGCACTTCTTTTGTTTCCATCAATTTTAAAATCATTGTAGCCAAATGACACTAATGGAGCTTGACCACTTGCACTAGCAATTTTTGTTTCCTGCACTGCACACTTCTCTGAGAAGATAAGTAGCCCACCTAACGTACTTCTCTGAGGAGATTAGTAGCCCAACTAACGTACTTCTCTGAGGAGATTAGTAGCCCACCTAACGTTCTTCTCTGAGGAGATTAGTAGCCCAACTAACGTTCTTCTCTGAGGAGATTAGTAGCCCAACTAACGTACTTCTCTGAGGAGATTAGTAGCCCAACTAACGTTCTTCTCTGAGGAGATTAGTAGCCCAACTAACGTTCTTCTCTGAGGAGATTAGTAGCCCACATAACGTACTTCTCTGAGGAGATTAGTAGCCCAACTAACGTACTTCTCTGAGGAGATTAGTAGCCCACCTAACGTTCTTCTCTGAGGAGATTAGTAGCCCACCTAACGTTCTTCTCTGAGGAGATTAGTAGCCCACCTAACGTTCTTCTCTGAGGAGATTAGTAGCCCACATAACGTACTTCTCTGAGGAGATTAGTAGCCCAACTAACGTACTTCTCTGAGGAGATTAGTAGCCCAACTAACACACTTCTCTGAGGAGATTAGTAGCCCAACTAACGTACTTCTCTGAGGAGATTAGTAGCCCAACTAACACACTTCTCTGAGGAGATTAGTAGCCCAACTAACGTTCTTCTCTGAGGAGATTAGTAGCCCAACTAACGTACTTCTCTGAGGAGATTAGTAGCCCAACTAACACACTTCTCTGAGGAGATTAGTAGCCCAACTAACGTACTTCTCTGAGGAGATTAGTAGCCCAACTAACACACTTCTCTGAGGAGATTAGTAGCCCAACTAACGTTCTTCTCTGAGGAGATTAGTAGCCCACCTAACGTTCTTCTCTGAGGAGATTAGTAGCCCAACTAACGTACTTCTCTGAGGAGATTAGTAGCCCAACTAACGTACTTCTCTGAGGAGATTAGTAGCCCAACTAACGTACTTCTCTGAGGAGATTAGTAGCCCAACTAACGTACTTCTCTGAGGAGATTAGTAGCCCAACTAACGTACTTCTCTGAGGAGATTAGTAGCCCAACTAACGTACTTCTCTGAGGAGATTAGTAGCCCAACTAACGTACTTCTCTGAGGAGATTAGTAGCCCAACTAACGTACTTCTCTGAGGAGATTAGTAGCCCAACTAACGTACTTCTCTGAGGAGATTAGTAGCCCAACTAACGTACTTCTCTGAGGAGATTAGTAGCCCAACTAACGTACTTCTCTGAGGAGATTAGTAGCCCACCTAACGTTCTTCTCTGAGGAGATTAGTAGCCCACCTAACGTTCTTCTCTGAGGAGATTAGTAGCCCACCTAACGTTCTTCTCTGAGGAGATTAGTAGCCCACCTAACGTTACCCACGTCATTTCAACTGTCATCACTCGAGCTGTCAGACTCAGCGCGTGCTCAGAACAGCGCGTGACAGCTAAAGCCTGTTTTATCCTTCTGCGTCGAATCGACGGCGTACCCTCTCCGACCCCTACGCTGTAGCTCGACGTGCACCTCCAAAAAAATGTAACTACGCGCCGAGACGACGCAGACCACAAGGGCTGTGATTGGTCAGATTATACATCTGGATGTGAAATGCAACGCAACCCGACGCAGAACCATAAAACGGCCACAACGCCGGAGGAGTGACGGCGTAGCTACGCCGTGGAGTTGACGCAGAAGCATAATGAGGCCTTTAGTCCAAGTCGAGTCTCAAGTCTTTAAAAAGATCGCAATTTATTAATGACTTAAGTGTGACTGGAGTCGATAACTCTGGATCAGATCACCATCTGAGAGAACTGTGAGCATTATTCACGATTAGCCTGTATTCACCCCGTTGTATTCACCCCGTCCACATAAATGTTCAGAAGGATATCTAAGAAGGTTAAAAAATACATTTATATAAAGTGGAAACCTTGTTGGAACGACCAGAAATAATTTGGGAATCATTCAGAACACGTCACCAGAACGTCCCCAACCTTATACGCTTTAGATAAGATTCCTTTAATCTGAAATGACACAACGCGTTTATCCATTTTCTGTTAAAACATGATCAACTATTTGTGACAGAAGGTTGACTGGAACATATTTGAGCGGTAAACAAGCGTGTCTCTGCTGGAATAAACACATGTTACATAATAAACCCATATTCCAGCCGGCAGATCCATTTGCCTGACAGGATTGCCATGTTACATAATAAACCCATATTCCAGCCGGCAGATCCATTTGCCTGACAGGATTGCCATGTTACATAATAAACCCATATTCCAGCCGGCAGATCCATTTGCCTGACAGGATTTCCATGTTACATAATAAACCCATATTCCAGCCGGCAGATCCATTTGCCTGACAGGATTTCCATGTTACATAATAAACCCATATTCCAGCCGGCAGATCCATTTGCCTGACAGGATTTCCATGTTACATAATAAACCCATATTCCAGCCGGCAGATCCATTTGCCTGACAGGATTTCCATGTTACATAATAAACCCATATTCCAGCCGGCAGATCCATTTGCCTGACAGGATTTCCATGTTACATAATAAACCCATATTCCAGCCGGCAGATCCATTTGCCTGACAGGATTTCCATGTTACATAATAAACCCATATTCCAGACGGCAGATCCATTTGCCTGACAGGATTTCCATGTTACATAATAAACCCATATTCCAGCCGGCAGATCCATTTGCCTGACAGGATTTCCATGTTACATAATAAACCCATATTCCAGCCGGCAGATCCATTTGCCTGACAGGATTTCCATGTTACATAATAAACCCATATTCCAGCCGGCAGATCCATTTGCCTGACAGGATTTCCATGCATCCTCCTACCACCGGCTCCTTCCATTTCTCCCTGTCTGCTGGTTTGACTACCAAATACAGCAGAAACACTCCCTGGGGAAGAGAGAGAAAGGGAGTGTCGACAGGAAGAGCACAGAGAGTGATCCAGTTCAGACCGAGTGTTTACAGGAAGAGCATAAAGAGTGAGCATAGAGAGTGAGCATAGAGAGTGAGCAGAGAGTGAGCATAAGGAGGTAGCATACAGTGATCCAGTTCAGACCGACCTTAGAAGCGCTGTATTCGGTCTGTCTACTTCCTAGATGCGCTCCTGACCGTCGGATTTATCCACCACTGTTAACCATCACAGCTCCAAACTACTGTCGTCCTTCCCGTCTACGGTAAGCTATTTTACATTTGAGTCATGATGCCTTCTGTCTAGGATATTACCGGGAAGCAAATAATACGCGCCCGGTCTCCGGTACAACGGCAGGACTTCAAACGAGATAAGTGTCCAGGCCTGCACTAGTCTGAAGGTCCTGGAATGGGAATCGTATATATTAATGATAAGATCACAGTGATAACACCAGACATTATGCTGTCTATAATCTAGAATATGGTATGATATGATCACAGTGATAACACCAGACATTATATGCTGTGTATAATCTAGTATATGTTATGATCACAGTGATAACACCAGACATTATATGCTGTGTATAATCTAGAATATGTTATGATCACAGTGATAACACCAGACATTATATGCTGTGTATAATTTAGAATATGGTATGATATGATCACAGTGATAACACCAGACATTATATGCTGTCTATAATCTAGAATATGGTATGATATGATCACAGTGATAACACCAGACATGATATGCTGTCTCTAATCTAGAATATGTTATGATCACAGTGATAACACCAGACATTATATGCTGTGTATAATCTAGAATATGTTATGATCACAGTGATAACACCAGACATTATATGCTGTGTATAATCTAGAATATGTTATGATCACAGTGATAACACCAGACATTATATGCTGTGTATAATCTAGTATATGTTATGATCACAGTGATAACACCAGACATTATATGCTGTGTATAATCTAGTATATGTTATGATCACAGTGATAACACCAGACATATGCTGTCTATAATCTAGAATATGGTATGATAAGATCACAGTGATAACACCAGACATTATATGCTGTCTATAATCTAGAATATGGTATGATAAGATCACAGTGATAACACCAGACATTATATGCTGTGTATAATCTAGAATATGGTATGATATGATCACAGTGATAACACCAGACATTATATGCTGTCTATAATCTAGAATATGGTATGATATGATCACAGTGATAACACCAGACATGATATGCTGTCTCTAATCTAGAATATGTTATGATCACAGTGATAACACCAGACATTATATGCTGTGTATAATCTAGAATATGTTATGATCACAGTGATAACACCAGACATGATATGCTGTGTATAATCTAGTATATGTTATGATCACAGTGATAACACCAGACATGATATGCTGTCTATAATCTAGTATATGTTATGATCACAGTGATAACACCAGACATTATATGCTGTGTATAATCTAGTATATGTTATGATCACAGTGATAACACCAGACATGATATGCTGTCTATAATCTAGTATATGTTATGATCACATTGATAACACCAGACATGATATGCTGTGTATAATCTAGTATATGTTATGATCACAGTGATAACACCAGACATGATATGCTGTCTATAATATATGTTTAGTGTTGTTGCTCATCGAGACAGCGTAGTATTTAAGAAAATATAAAAATTACCCTAACCCTTTTGTTTATGTATCTAGAGCAGATGAAACCATAGTGACAAACGCATCACTGTATCAGTAAAGCTCTATGGATTTATCATGAGATACATTTTCAAATTAAATGGTACCGTTCTATTTCTGCTCTCTGTAGGATTCAACGGATATTAAGATTACCACTAGTTTATTTTTAGGCCCTGGAGAACATAGACAGCCATTAGCCTGTTATTAGTTATGTTCATATATGTAAAGATATAGATGAGATATAGGCCATTAGCCTGTTATTAGTATGTGTTGATATATATATAAGATATAGCTGAGATATAGGCCATTATCCTGTTATTAGTATGTGTTGATATATAAGATATAGTTGAGATATAGGCCATTAGCATGTTATTAGTATGTGTTGATATATAAGATCTAGTTGAGATATAGGCCATTAGCATGTTATTAGTATGTGTTGATATATAAGATATAGTTGAGATATAGGCCATTAGCCTGTTATTAGTATGTGTTGATATATAAGATATAGCTGAGATATAGGCCATTAGCATGTTATTAGTATGTGTTGATATATAAGATATAGTTGAGATATAGGCCATTAGCATGTTATTAGTATGTGTTGATATATAAGATATATTTGAGATATAGGCCATTATCCTGTTATTAGTATGTGTTGATATATAATATATATTTGAGATATAGGCCATTAGCATGTTATTAGTATGTGTTGGAAAGATGTGCAGAGGCGTGGGATTACCTACAATTCCTCGTAAGGAACCTAGACCTAATTTAGAAATCCCTAAACATAACTGTATCCTCACAAACCTAACCTTTAGGTTTAAACTTAACCTAGCCATGATGTGTGTCATGGGTTTGTATTTTTAATGTGCTTTTATACGTGTTTATATGATGTGTGTAGATGGATGAATTGGACTTGCCTCAGATGAAGAGAGAAGTGGAGAGTCTTCAGTATCAGCTGGCCATTAGCAGAGAGAAGTCTTCAATCACAGTTACAGAGTATGTACTGATCCTACACCCTAAATCACAGTTAGAGTATGTACTGATCCTACACCCTAAATCACAGTTAGAGTATGTACTGATCCTTAACCCTAAATCACAGTTAGAGTATGTACTGATTCTTATATTAACCCTAAATCACAGTTAGAGTATGTACTGATCCTTAACCCTAAATCACAGTTAGAGTATGTACTGATCCTTAACCCTAAATCACAGTTAGAGTATGTACTGATCCTTAACCCTAAATCACAGTTAGAGTATGTACTGATCCTTAACCCTAAATCACAGTTAGAGTATGTACTGATCCTTAACCCTAAATCACAGTTAGAGTATGTACTGATCCTTAAACCTAAATCACAGTTAGAGTATGTACTGATCCTTAAACCTAAATCACAGTTAGAGTATGTACTGATCCTACACCCTAAATCACAGTTAGAGTATGTACTGATCCTACACCCTAAATCACAGTTAGAGTATGTACTGATCCTTAACCCTAAATCACAGTTAGAGTATGTACTGATCCTTAACCCTAAATCACAGTTAGAGTATGTACTGATTCTTATATTAACCCTAAATCACAGTTAGAGTATGTACTGATCCTTAACCCTAAATCTCAGTTAGAGTATGTACTGATCCTTAACCCTAAATCACAGTTAGAGTATGTACTGATCCTTAACCCTAAATCAGAGTTAGAGTATGTACTGATCCTTAACCCTAAATCACAGTTAGAGTATGTACTGATCCTTAACCCTAAATCACAGTTAGAGTATGTACTGATCCTTAACCCTAAATCACAGTTAGAGTACGTACTGATCCTTAACCCTAAATCACAGTTAGAGTATGTAATGATCCTTAACCCTAAATCACAGTTAGAGTATGTACTGATCCTTAACCCTAAATCAGAGTTAGAGTATGTACTGATCCTTAAACCTAAATCACAGTTAGAGTATGTACTGATTCTTATATTAACCCTAAATCACAGTTAGAGTATGTACTGATCCTTATATTAACCCTAAATCACAGTTAGAGTATGTACTGATCCTTAACCCTAAATCACAGTTAGAGTATGTACTGATCCTTAACCCTAAATCACAGTTAGAGTATGTAATGATCCTTAACCCTAAATCACAGTTAGAGTATGTACTGATCCTTAACCCTAAATCACAGATAGAGTATGTACTGATCCTTAACCCTAAATCACAGTTAGAGTATGTACTGATCCTTAAACCTAAATCACAGTTAGAGTATGTACTGATTCTTATATTAACCCTAAATCACAGTTAGAGTATGTACTGATCCTTAACCCTAAATCACAGTTAGAGTATGTACTGATCCTTAACCCTAAATCACAGTTAGAGTATGTACTGAATCTTAACCCTAAATCACAGTTAGAGTATGTACTGATCCTTAACCCTAAATCACAGTTAGAGTATGTACTGATCCTTAACCCTAAATCACAGTTAGAGTATGCCCTAACCAGTGTGTATATTCTACTAGTGTGTCGGCTCTAAGAGAGCGTTTTAACAAGAGTGTGTGTGTTATAAAAACGTGTGTTCTCTCCCAGACTGGTGAAATGGATTGAAGGGTGTGTGTGTGATGACCCATTCCTCAACCCAGAGCTGATGAGGGCCAATCCATGGGTGGAGAAGGGCAAGTGTGTAATCCTCTAACACACACACCCACACCTGATGCTACATCTACTGTATGCTGACACCACATCTACCCTGTACCTGATGCTACATCTACTGTATGCTGACGCTACATCTACTGTATGCTGACGCTACATCTACCCTGTACCTGATGCTACATCTACTGTATGCTGACACCACATCTACTGTATGCTGACACCACATCTACCCTGTACCTGATGCTACATCTACTGTATGCTGACACCACATCTACTGTATGCTGACACTACATCTACTGTATGCTGACACCACATCTACTGTATGCTGACACCACATCTACCCTGTACCTGATGCTACATCTACTGTATGCTGACGCTACATCTACTGTATGCTGACACCACATCTACTGTATGCTGACACCACATCTACCCTGTACCTGATGCTACATCTACTGTATGCTGACGCTACATCTACTGTATGCTGACACCACATCTACCCTGTACCTGATGCTACATCTACTGTATGCTGACGCTACATCTACTGTATGCTGACACCACATCTACCCTGTACCTGATGCTACATCTACTGTATGCTGACGCTACATCTACTGTATGCTGACACCACATCTACCCTGTACCTGATGCTACATCTACTGTATGCTGACACTACATCTACTGTATGCTGACATCACATCTACTGTATGCTGACACCACATCTACCCTGTACCTGATGCTACATCTACTGTATGCTGACACCACATCTACCCTGTACCTGATGCTACATCTACTGTATGCTGACACCACATCTACCCTGTACCTGATGCTACATCTACTGTATGCTGACGCTACATCTACTGTATGCTGACGCTACATCTACTGTATGCTGACACCACATCTACCCTACGCCTGACACTACATCTACCCTACGCCTGACGCCACATCTACCCTACACCTGATGCTACATCTACCCTACACCTGATGCTACATCTGCCCTACACCTGACGCTACATCTACTGTATGCTGACATCACATCTACCCTACACCTGATGCTACATCTGCCCTACACCTGACGCTACATCTACTGTATGCTGACATCACATCTACTCTACACCTGATGCTACATCTACCCTACACCTGACGCTACATCTACTGTATGCTGACATCACATCTGCCCTACACCTGACGCTACATCTACTGTATGCTGACATCACATCTACCCTACACCTGATGCTACATCTACCCTACACCTGACGCTACATCTACTGTATGCTGACGCTACATCTACCCTACACCTGATGCTACATCTAATGTATGCTGACACCACATATATAGTATGCTGACAATAATATTCTTAGTTCAGATCTTGTGGACATTTTTTTTGCATTTTACTTATTGTGTGATATCTGCCCATATGTCCTGACTCCTCCCTAAAAACAAATTATTTATTTATTGCAACATATTTACTACATACATTTGTATGGAAATGTAGCCACAATGCTCTACTGTTCGGATGTTCTAGTAACCTGACATTAATGCTCTACTGTTCGGATGTTCTAGTAACCTGACATTAATGCTCTACTGTTCGGATGTTCTAGTAACCAGACATTAATGCTCTACTGTTCGGATGTTCTAGTAACCAGACATTAATGCTCTACTGTTCGGATGTTCTAGTAACCTGACATTAATGCTCTACTGTTCGGATGTTCTAGTAACCTGACATTACTGCTCTACTATTCTGATGTTCTAGTAACCTGAAATTAATGCTCTACTATTCTGATGTTCTAGTAACCTGACATTAATGCTCTACTGTTCTAGTAACCTGACATTAGTGCTCTACTGTTCTAGTAACATGACATTAGTGCTCTATTGTTCTAGTAACCTGACATTAGTGCTCTACTGTTCTAATGTTCATGTTACTTCACATTAATTAATCAATGTATCAATTCCTGTGACATCCTTTAACCCAATCCGGTTTTGAACGTGCAACCTAAACTTAAACTGACATCTTTAATGGCACTGGTAAAAAGTGACATTATCCCTGTTTAACTGTCTTCAGTGGCTGGTCCCAACCTGTTCGTAGTGCACAGATCTGTCAGACACCGGCTTTTAATTTTAACATCCATATCTTTTTAACTCAAACACATGCCTTGCTGTATGTTAGATGTTAGTACAGCACTAACAGCGAAGGCTCTATTCAGTCTGTATATTCAGTCTGTAGTAAAGGCTCCATTTAGACTGTATGTTCAGTCCGTAGTAAAGGCTCTATCCAGTCTATATTTTCAGTCTGTGGTAAATGCTCTAGTCAGAATGTATGTTCAGTCTCTAGTAAATGCTCTAGTCAGACTGTATGTTCAGTCTCTGGTAAATGCTCGCGTCAGACTGTATGTTCAGTCTGTAGTAAAGGCTCTATTTAGTCTGTATTCTGTACGTTCAGATTTCAGTGTAAAGGCAATGTTCCCACGTTACCAGAAATCTTATCTACTGCAAAATCTGCATGTTAGCTAAATCTGAAATTAATTTATCATTTCCTTTATACTATATTTAATGATTAAGATTAAATAGAGCATGTGGCCAACTTCACTGAATCACTTTTTATTGTCGGTTTCCCTTGTTATTCAAAATATACAGTTTTTATTGGCTGTTATTCAAAATACACAGTTTTTATTGGCTGTTTCCACTGTCAATCAAAAATAATAAAACATGTTTTGACAGAAGGACTTGTGGTCTTTGAAATACTAACAACTAACATGTACAAAAAGGTGTGTTTTACAGCAGTTCTCTGATGTAAACATTACGTCGCACGGCATTTGACACGCCCTCGTTGAAACGGAACCACACATCACTGTTGCCAACCGCTGTCCCCATGGCAACCTCCACACAAACCTCACCTATGAGCAGAAAGAGACAAGACACACACACACAACAAGGCAGTTAACCCTAACAACTTAGATTAACAGTCGCACATAGAGGTTTGACTTGTCCGGTAATGACCAGTAGCATTTAGAGGTTTGACTTGTCCGGTAATGACCAGTAGCATTTAGAGGTTTGACTTGTCCGGTAATGACCAGTAGCATTTAGAGGTTTGACTTGTCCGGTAATGACCAGTAGCATTTAGAGGTTTGACTTGTCCGGTAATGACCAGTAGCATTTAGAGGTTTGACTTGTCCGGTAATGACCAGTAGCATTTAGAGGTTTGACTTGTCCGGTAATGACCAGTAGCATTTAGAGGTTTGACTTGTCCGGTAATGACCAGTAGCATTTAGAGGTTTGACTTGTCTAATGACCAGCAGCATTTAGAGGTTTGACTTGTCCGGTAATGACCAGTAGCATTTAGAGGTTTGACTTGTCTAATGACCAGCAGCATTTAGAGGTTTGACTTGTCTAGTAATGACCAGTAGCATTTAGAGGTTTGACTTGTCCGGTAATGACCAGTAGCATTTAGAGGTTTGACTTGTCTAATGACCAGTAGCATTTAGAGGTTTGACTTGTCTGGTAATGACCAGTAGCATTTAGAGGTTTGACTTGTCTAATGACCAGTAGCATTTAGAGGTTTGACTTGTCTAATGACCAGTAGCATTTAGAGGTTTGACTTGTCTAATGACCAGTAGCATTTAGAGGTTTGACTTGTCTAATGACCAGTAGCATTTAGAGGTTTGACTTGTCTAATGACCAGTAGCATTTAGAGGTTTGACTTGTCTAGTAATGACCAGTAGCATTTAGAGGTTTGACTTGTCCGGTAATGACCAGTAGCATTTAGAGGTTTGACTTGTCTAATGACCAGTAGCATTTAGAGGTTTGACTTGTCCGGTAATGACCAGTAGCATTTAGAGGTTTGACTTGTCTAATGACCAGTAGCATTTAGAGGTTTGACTTGTCCGGTAATGACCAGTAGCATTTAGAGGTTTGACTTGTCCGGTAATGACCAGTAGCATTTAGAGGTTTGACTTGTCCGGTAATGACCAGTAGCATTTAGAGGTTTGACTTGTCCGGTAATGACCAGTAGCATTTAGAGGTTTGACTTGTCCGGTAATGACCAGCAGCATTTAGAGGTTTGACTTGTCTAATGACCAGTAGCATTTAGAGGTTTGACTTGTCTAGTAATGACCAGCAGCATTTAGAGGTTTGACTTGTCCGGTAATGACCAGCAGCATTTAGAGGTTTGACTTGTCCGGTAATGACCAGTAGCATTTAGAGGTTTGACTTGTCTAATGACCAGTAGCATTTAGAGGTTTGACTTGTCCGGTAATGACCAGTAGCATTTAGAGGTTTGACTTGTCCGGTAATGACCAGTAGCATTTAGAGGTTTGACTTGTCCGGTAATGACCAGTAGCATTTAGAGGTTTGACTTGTCCGGTAATGACCAGTAGCATTTAGAGGTTTGACTTGTCTAATGACCAGTAGCATTTAGAGGTTTGACTTGTCTAGTAATGACCAGCAGCATTTAGAGTGACCATGACCAGTAGCATTTAGAGGTTTGACTTGTCGGTAATGACCAGTAGCATTTAGAACTTGTCGGTAATGACCAGTAGCATTTAGAGGTTTGACTTGTCCGGTAATGACCAGTAGCATTTAGAGGTTTGACTTGTCCGGTAATGACCAGTAGCATTTAGAGGTTTGACTTGTCGGTAATGACCAGTAGCATTTAGAGGTTTGACTTGTCCGGTAATGACCAGTAGCATTTAGAGGTTTGACTTGTCGGTAATGACCAGTAGCATTTAGAGGTTTGACTAATGACCAGTAGCATTTAGAGGTTTGACTTGTCTAATGACCAGTAGCATTTAGAGGTTTGACTTGTCTAATGACCAGTAGCATTTAGAGGTTTGACTTGTCTAATGACCAGTAGCATTTAGAGGTTTGACTTGTCTAATGACCAGTAGCATTTAGAGGTTTGACTTGTCTAATGACCAGTAGCATTTAAGGTTTGACCAGTAGCATTTAGAGGTTTGACTTGTCTAATGACAGTAGCAGTTTACTTGTCTAGTAATGACCAGTAGCATTTAGAGGTTTGACTTTTAATGACCAGTAGCATTTGAGGTTTGACTTGTCTAATGACCAGTAGCATTTAGAGGTTTGACTTGTCCGGTAATGACCAGTAGCATTTAGAGGTTTGACTTGTCCGGTAATGACCAGTAGCATTTAGAGGTTTGACTTGTCCGGTAATGACCAGTAGCATTTAGAGGTTTGACTTGTCTGGTAATGACCAGTAGCATTTAGAGGTTTGACTTGTCTAATGACCAGTAGCATTTAGAGGTTTGACTTGTCCGGTAATGACCAGTAGCATTTAGAGGTTTGACTTGTCTAATGACCAGTAGCATTTAGAGGTTTGACTTGTCCGGTAATGACCAGTAGCATTTAGAGGTTTGACTTGTCCGGTAATGACCAGTAGCATTTAGAGGTTTGACTTGTCTAATGACCAGTAGCATTTAGAGGTTTGACTTGTCTAATGACCAGTAGCATTTAGAGGTTTGACTTGTCCGGTAATGACCAGTAGCATTTAGAGGTTTGACTTGTCCGGTAATGACCAGTAGCATTTAGAGGTTTGACTTGTCCGGTAATGACCAGTAGCATTTAGAGGTTTGACTTGTCCGGTAATGACCAGTAGCATTTAGAGGTTTGACTTGTCTAATGACCAGCAGCATTTAGAGGTTTGACTTGTCCGGTAATGACCAGTAGCATTTAGAGGTTTGACTTGTCTAATGACCAGTAGCATTTAGAGGTTTGACTTGTCTAATGACCAGTAGCATTTAGAGGTTTGACTTGTCCGGTAATGACCAGTAGCATTTAGAGGTTTGACTTGTCTAATGACCAGTAGCATTTAGAGGTTTGACTTGTCTAGTAATGACCAGCAGCATTTAGAGGTTTGACTTGTCTAATGACCAGTAGCATTTAGAGGTTTGACTTGTCTGGTAATGACCAGTAGCATTTAGAGGTTTGACTTGTCTAATGACCAGTAGCATTTAGAGGTTTGACTTGTCTAATGACCAGTAGCATTTAGAGGTTTGACTTGTCGGTAATGACCAGTAGCATTTAGAGGTTTGACTTGTCCGGTAATGACCAGCAGCATTTAGAGGTTTGACTTGTCTAATGACCAGTAGCATTTAGAGGTTTGACTTGTCTAATGACCAGTAGCATTTAGAGGTTTGACTTGTCCGGTAATGACCAGTAGCATTTAGAGGTTTGACTTGTCCGGTAATGACCAGTAGCATTTAGAGGTTTGACCGGTAATGACCAGTAGCATTTAGAGGTTTGACTTGTCCGGTAATGACCAGTAGCATTTAGAGGTTTGACTTGTCTAATGACCAGTAGCATTTAGAGGTTTGACTTGTCCGGTAATGACCAGTAGCATTTAGAGGTTTGACTTGTCCGGTAATGACCAGTAGCATTTAGAGGTTTGACTTGTCCGGTAATGACCAATGACCAGTAGCATTTAGAGGTTTGACTTGTCTAATGACCAGTAGCATTTAGAGGTTTGACTTGTCTAATGACCAGTAGCATTTAGAGGTTTGACTTGTCTAATGACCAGTAGCATTTAGAGGTTTGACTTCTAATGACCAGTAGCATTTAGAGGTTTGACTTGTCCGGTAATGACCAGTAGCATTTAGAGGTTTGACTTGTCTAATGACCAGTAGCATTTAGAGGTTTGACTTGTCTAATGACCAGTAGCATTTAGAGGTTTGACTTGTCTAATGACCAGTAGCATTTAGAGGTTTGACTTGTCCGGTAATGACCAGTAGCATTTAGAGGTTTGACTTGTCCGGTAATGACCAGTAGCATTTAGAGGTTTGACTTGTCCGGTAATGACCAGTAGCATTTGACCAGTAGCATTTAGAGGTTTGACCCGGTAATGACCAGTAGCATTTAGAGGTTTGACTTGTCCGGTAATGACCAGTAGCATTTAGAGGTTTGACTTTGTGACCAGTAGCATTTAGAGGTTTGACTTGTCTAATGACCAGTAGCATTTAGAGGTTTGACTTGTCTAGTAATGACCAGTAGCATTTAGAGGTTTGACTTGTCCGGTAATGACCAGTAGCATTTAGAGGTTTGACTTGTTAATGACCAGTAGCATTTAGAGGTTTGACTTGTCCGGTAATGACCAGTAGCATTTAGAGGTTTGACTTGTCGGTAATGACCAGTAGCATTTAGAGGTTTGACTTGTCGGTAATGACCAGTAGCATTTAGAGGTTTGACTTGTCTAATGACCAGTAGCATTTAGAGGTTTGACTTGTCTAATGACCAGTAGCATTTAGAGGTTTGACTTGTCCGGTAATGACCAGTAGCATTTAGAGGTTTGACTTGTCGGTAATGACCAGTAGCATTTAGAGGTTTGACTTGTCCGGTAATGACCAGTAGCATTTAGAGGTTTGACTTGTCCGGTAATGACCAGTAGCATTTAGAGGTTTGACTTGTCTAGTAATGACCAGTAGCATTTAGAGGTTTGACTTGTCCGGTAATGACCAGTAGCATTTAGAGGTTTGACTTGTCCGGTAATGACCAGTAGCATTTAGAGGTTTGACTTGTCGGTAATGACCAGTAGCATTTAGAGGTTTGACTTGTCAGCAGCATTTAGAGGTTTGACTTGTCTAGTAATGACCAGCAGCATTTAGAGGTTTGACTTGTCCGGTAATGACCAGTAGCATTTAGAGGTTTGACTTGTCTAATGACCAGTAGCATTTAGAGGTTTGACTTGTCCGGTAATGACCAGTAGCATTTAGAGGTTTGACTTGTCTAGTAATGACCAGCAGCATTTAGAGGTTTGACTTGTCCGGTAATGACCAGTAGCATTTAGAGGTTTGACTTGTCCGGTAATGACCAGTAGCATTTAGAGGTTTGACTTGTCCGGTAATGACCAGTAGCATTTAGAGGTTTGACTTGTCCGGTAATGACCAGTAGCATTTAGAGGTTTGACTTGTCTAATGACCAGTAGCATTTAGAGGTTTGACTTGTCTAGTAATGACCAGCAGCATTTAGAGGTTTGACTTGTCTAGTAATGACCAGCAGCATTTAGAGGTTTGACTTGTCCGGTAATGACCAGTAGCATTTAGAGGTTTGACTTGTCCGGTAATGACCAGTAGCATTTAGAGGTTTGACTTGTCTAGTAATGACCAGTAGCATTTAGAGGTTTGACTTGTCCGGTAATGACCAGTAGCATTTAGAGGTTTGACTTGTCCGGTAATGACCAGCAGCATTTAGAGGTTTGACTTGTCTAATGACCAGTAGCATTTAGAGGTTTGACTTGTCTAGTAATGACCAGCAGCATTTAGAGGTTTGACTTGTCCGGTAATGACCAGTAGCATTTAGAGGTTTGACTTGTCTAATGACCAGTAGCATTTAGAGGTTTGACTTGTCCGGTAATGACCAGTAGCATTTAGAGGTTTGACTTGTCTAATGACCAGTAGCATTTAGAGGTTTGACTTGTCCGGTAATGACCAGTAGCATTTAGAGGTTTGACTTGTCCGGTAATGACCAGTAGCATTTAGAGGTTTGACTTGTCTAATGACCAGTAGCATTTAGAGGTTTGACTTGTCTGGTAATGACGTAATGTTAATACAAATTACTTTAAACTTTGAAGAGGAGATGCACATAAACTATATAGGTTCCCTGTGTTTGGTCATGTCTCATCATTACACACACCAGGTGCCCATCCTCTCATTAGTAGAGTATATAGGTTCCCTGTGTTTGGTCATGTCTCATCATTACACACACCTGGTGTCCATTCCCTCATTAGTAGAGTATATAGGTTCCCTGTGTTTGGTCATGTCTCATCATTACACACACCTGGTGTCCATCCTCTCATTAGTAGAGTATTTAAGTTCCCTGTGTTTGGTCATGTCTTTGTGTGGAATTGTTCTACGTTACGTGTTTTGTATGTGAGAGAATTATCCTAGCTTTAAGAAGGGGTTTATCCAAATATATTTATAAAACGCTATTTGCTACTGCGTCTGACTCTGTTTCCTCACTATACACCCCCATACACCCCACCGCCTAGTCTTTTGGACATTTGGAATGTCTAAATATAGGTTACATCCATAGTGACTGACTACAATAGATCCTGACATTTATTAGACTTATTCTCGGTAGACCTGGGTGAGAAAACCCACTTAATTTCCAAAACTCCTGTGGGAATGACAAAAAATAGGCCATTTTAACCTTTTTACAGTCAGGCCTAGTTTGAACAATGTTAACTGACAGAGGCAAAAAAGAATATTCTACTGGTAAGGGCTGTGTCCAGGGTTAGCCATACAACTACTACAACATATCTATATATATATATACACACATACACACACAGATATCTTACCAGATATCTGACGGGGAATATCCTTCGGAGCAACAATACGGCCAAAGAAGTCCATCTCTGGCTACAACACAGAGTTGATAATACAGGGTTATTGACTAATATAGTTGAGTTATTAAGCAGTGTTATAATACAGGCTTATAGAGTCATATAGTTGAGTTATTAAGTTAGTGTTATAATACAGGGTTATTGACTAATATAGTTGAGTTATTAAGCAGTGTTATAATACAGGCTTATAGACTCATATAGTTGAGTTATTAAGTTAGTGTTATAATACAGGCTTATAGACTCATATAGTTGAGTTATTAAGTTAGTGTTATAATACAGGCTTATAGACTCATATAGTTGAGTTATTAAGTTAGTGTTATAATACAGGCTTATAGACTCATATAGTTGAGTTATTAAGTTAGTGTTATAATACAGGCTTATAGACTCATATAGTTGAGTTATTAAGTTAGTGTTATAATACAGGCTTATAGACTCATATAGTTGAGTTATTAAGTTAGTGTTATAATACAGGCTTATAGACTCATATAGTTGAGTTATTAAGCAGTGTTATAATACAGGCTTATAGACTCATATAGTTGAGTTATTAAGCAGTGTTATAATACAGGCTTATAGACTCATATAGTTGAGTTATTAAGCAGTGTTATAATACAGGCCTATAGACTCATATAGTTGAGTTATTAAGCAGTGTTATAATACAGGCTTATAGACTCATATAGTTGAGTTATTAAGCAGTGTTATAATACAGGCTTATATACTCATATAGTTGAGTTATTAAGCAGTGTTATAATTCTCTAGAATATACAGACATATTTTATTACCCTAATCTCCACCACAGTATTTCTCAGGATGTTCTCAAGCCTCTGTTGATGGTTCCTAACAGATGATGTCACCACCTTGGGCTGGTTCTCCTGCTCCTTCTCCAGCTTCTGAAAAACACACACAAGACACAGACAAACACAGACAAACACACAGACGTTTTAAATAATTCAAAACAGCTCTAAGCCAGACCTTTCTAAATTTGACCTATATAAGACTCGTTCAACCTCATTTTACAATCCTCTTGGTTCATATAATTCAATATTTCATGAATATTGATGAATGATGGTAATGTAAGGTAATGTCATATTGTGGTTAAGGTAATGTCATATTGTGGCTAAGGTAATGTCATATGGGGGTTAAGGTAATGACATATTGTGGTTAAGGTAATATCACGTTGTGGTTAAGGTAATGTTATATTGTGGTTAAGGTAATGTTATATGGGGGTTAAGGTAATGTTATATGGGGGTTAAGGTAATGACATATTGTGGTTAAGGTAATGTTATATTGTGGTTAAGGTAATGACATATTGTGGTTAAGGTAATGTTATATGGGGGTTAAGGTAATGTTATATGGGGGTTAAGGTAATGACATATTGTGGTTAAGGTAATGTTATATTGTGGTTAAGGTAATGACATATTGTGGTTAAGGTAATGACATATTGTGGTTAAGGTAATGTCATATGGGGGTTAAGGTAATGTCATATGGGGGTTAAGGTAATGTCATATGGGGGTTAAGGTAATGTCATATGGGGGTTAAGGTAATGTCATATGGGGGTTAAGGTAATGGCATATTGGGGTTAAGGTAATGTTATATGGGGGTTAAGGTAATGACATATCGTGGTTAATGTAATGGTATATGGGGGTTAAGGTAATTTTGTATGGGGGTTAAGGTAATGTCATATTGTGGTTCAGGTAATGTTATATTGTGGTTCAGGTAATGTTATATTGTGGTTCAGGTAATGTTATATTGTGGTTCTGGTAATGTTATATTGTGGTTCAGGTAATGTTATATTGTGGTTCAGGTAATGTTATATTGTGGTTCAGGTAATGTTATATTGTGGTTCAGGTAATGTTATATTGTGGTTCAGGTAATGTTATATTGTGTGTACCCTGTGTGGATTCCGCAACAGCATCAGTGTTTCAGCTCTCCTTAGTCTCTCCAGCTCCATCTCCCTGCTGATGGTCTGTTTGGCCTGATAGGTCAACTGTCTACGAGGGGGTAACCCTGGAAAACACACCACCGCCTCCACACGCCTACACACACACACACACACACACACACACACACACACACACACACAATGCTAGTCAGTCCACTGGGGCGGACCGTTCTCAGTAGGGGTGTGGTCTGTAAACAGCGGTTCACTATAGGGGTGTTTATATACTCACGGCTCTAGGACATATATATATTGACCCTCAGGGGTGTGTTCTTGTCTGTAGGAGAGGTTGTAAGAGATCATGGTGTCAATCAGATCAGACAACTGCTGCTTCTCCCGACTGCTGAACAGCTGAGGGTTCACCTGGAAACACACATAATATATACACATAATATACACACACACACAATATTCATATACACACAATATACACACACACACACACACACACACAATATACACACACACACACAATATACACACACACACACAATATACACACACATACAATATACACACACACAAAATATACACACACACAAAATATACATATACACAAACATATTATATACACACATAATATACACACACATAATATTACATAATATATAGACATAATATTTACACACACACAAACACACACACACACACAATATCTCATCTCTCCCATCTCATCTTCAACCGCTTATCCGGGGTCAGGTCGCGGGGGTAGCAGCTCTAGCAGGGGACCCCAAACTTCCCTTTCCCGGGCAACATTAGCCAGCTCTGACTGGGGAATCCCGAGGCGTTCCCAGGCCAGTGTGGAGATATAATCTCTCCACCTAGTCCTGGGTCTTCCCCGAGGTCTCCTCCCAGCTGGACGTGCCTGGAACACCTCTCTAGGGAGACGCCCAGGTGGCATTCGTACTAGATGCCAGAACCACCTCAACTGGCTCCTTTCTACACAAAGGAGCAGCGGCTCTACTCAGAGTTCCTCTCGGATGACTGAGCTTCTCACCCTATCCCTAAGGGAGAGGCCAGCCACCTTTCTGAGAAAACCCATTTCGGCCGCTTGAACCCGCAATCTCGTTCTTTCGGTCATGACCCAGCTTTCATGCCCATAGGTGAGAGTAGGAACAAAGATTGACCGGTAGATTGAGAGCTTTGCCTTCCGGCTCAGCTCTTTTTTCGTCACAACGGTGCGGTGAATTTGGCGATCCTCCGACAAATCTCCCGCTCCATTGTTCCCTCACTCGCGAACAAGACCCAGAGGTACTTGAACTCCTTCACTTGGAGTAAGGACTCATTCCCTACCCGGAGTAGGCACTCCACCGGTTTCCTGCTGAGAGTCATGGCCTCAGATTTAGAGGTGCTAACCGTCATCCCAGCCGCTTCACACTCGGCTGCGAACTGATCCAGTGAGTGCTGAAGGTCACCGACTGATGAGGCCATCAGGACCGCATCATCCGCAAAAAGCAGTGATGTGACCATCAGCCCACCGAACGGAAACCCCTCCCCCCATGACTACGCCTTGATATCCTGTCCATGAATATTACAAACATGATTGGTGACAAAGTGCAGCCCTGGCGGAGGCCAACCCCCACCGGGAACGAATCCGACTTACTGCCGAGAACACGGACACAGCTCATGCTTTGAGCGTACAGAGATTGGATGGCCCTGAGAAGAGACCCCCTCACCCCATACTCCCGCAGCACCTCCCACAAAATATCCCGGGGTACCCGGTCATACGCCTTGTCCAGATCCACAAAACACATGTAGACTGGATGGGCATACACCCAGGCCCCCTCCAGGATCCTTGCGAGAGTAAAGAGCTGGTCCGTGGTTCCCCAGCCAGGACGAAAACCGCATTGTTCCTCTTCAATCTGAGGTTCGACTATTGGCCGAACCCTCCTTTCCAGCACTTTGGAGTACACTTTACCAGGGAGGCTGAGGAGTGTGATACCTCTGTAATTGGCACACACTCTCTGGTCCCCCTTTTTAAAGAGGGGAACCACCACCCCGGTCTGCCACTCCTCTGGCACTGTCCCAGACTTCCATGCAATGTTGAAGAGGCGTGTCAACCAAGACAGCCCTTCCCCACCTAAAGCTTTTAGCATTTCTGGACGAATCTCATCAGTCCCTGGGGCTTTGCCACTGTGGAGTTGTTTGACTACCTCAGCGACTTCCCCCAGGGAAACTGACGATGACCCTCCATCAGCCTCCAGCTCTGCCTCTGTACTAGAGGGCGTGTAGGTCGGATTCAGTTGCTCCTCAAAATGCTCTTTCCACCGCCCGATCACATCATCAGTTGAGGTCAACAGTGTCCCATCCTTACTGTACACAGCTTGGATGGTTCCCCGTTTTCCCCTTCTGGTAGCCGAACGGTTTTCCAGAAGCATCTTGGTGCCGACCGAAAGTCCTTCTCCATAGCTTCTCCCACACCCGCTGCTTTGCCTCTGACACAGCAGCGGCTGCAGCCCTTCGGGCCTGTCGGTACCCTGCAACTGCCTCCGGAGTCCTCAGGGATAGCATATCCCTGAAGGCCACCTTCAGTTGAACAGCTTCCCTGACCACCGTGGTCCACCACGGTGTTCTAGGGTTACCACCCCTTAAGGCACCTAGGACCTTGAGACCACAGCTCACCGCTGCAGCTTCAGCAATAGAAGCTTTGAACATTGCCCACTCAGGTTCAATGCCCCCAACCTCCACAGTGATGCCTGAAAAGCTCCGCCGGAGGTGTGAGTTGAAGATCTTTCGGACAGGGGCCTCCTCCAGACGTTCCCAGTTCACCCGCACTACCCGTTTGGGCTTACCTGGTCTGTCCAAAGTCTTTCCCCACCCTCTGATCCAACTCACTACCAGATGGTGATCAGTTGACAGCTCTGCCCCTCTCTTCACCAGAGTTTCCAAAACATGCGGCCTTAGATCAGCCGATACGATCACAAAATCGATCATTGACCTTCGGCCTAGGGTGCTCTGGTACCATGTACACTTATGCGCCTCCTTATGTTCGAACATGGTGTTTGTTATAGACAATCCATGACTAGCACAGAAGGCCAATAACAAATGACCGCTCGGGTTTAGATCAGGGAGGCCGTTCCTCCCAATCACGCCTCTCCAGGTGTCTCCATCGATGCCCACATGGGCGTTGAAGTCTCCCAGCAGAATGATGGAGTCCCCTACTGGAGCCCTATATACGAATCCCTTCAGGGTCTCCAAGAAGGCTGAATACTCCGAACTGCTGTTTGGTGCATAAGCACAAACAACAGTCAGAGTTTTCCCCCCCACCACCTTTAGGCGTAGGGGAGGCAACCCTCTCAACCACCGGGGTAAACTCCAACACCGCAGTGCTCAGACGTGGGCTCGTGAGTATCCCCACACCAGCCCGCCACCTCTCACCCTGGGCAACTACAGAGAAGAACAGAGTCCAACCCCTATCCAGGAGTAAGGTTCCAGAGCCACGGTTGTGCGTAGAGGTAAGTCCCACCAGATCCAACTGGTATCGCTCCACCTCACGCACAAGTTCTGGCTCCTTCCCCCACAGCGAGGTGACATTCCACGTCCCCAAAGCAAGCTTCTGCTGCCCGGGTCTGATCCGTCGAGACCCCCCACCTTCACTGCCACCCATATGACAGCGCACCCGACCCCTGCGGTTGTTCCTGTGAGTGTTGGGCCCACAGGATGGAGAGGAGAGAGATGCCACGTATCTCGTTCGGGCTGTGCCCGGCCGGGCTCCGTGGCAAACCCGGCCACCAGACGCTCGCTTTCGAGCCCGCCGTCTGGGCCTGGCTCCAGACGAGGGCCCTGGGCTTCCTCCAGGCAGGGTCTCGCTCCTTTTCCCTCTATCATTCATGGGGTCTTGGTGAACCATTCTTAGTCTGGCCCCTCGCCCGAGACCACTTTGCCTTGGGAAACCCTACCAGGAGCATGAAGCTCCAGACAACCCAGCCCTCAGGTTCATAGGGGCACACAAACCTCTCCACCACGTTATGATGATTCCCGGACACCCAATATACACACACACACAATATATACACAAACACAATATATACATAATACACACACATAATATACACATAATATACACACAATTAGTACAGACCTGGGGTCCGTTTCAAGAAGGCTGTTTAACAAACTCTAAATCTAACCCTGACCTCGGAGTTGATTTACACTAAGATGGAAAACGCAAAGTTTTCGGTTTGAGAACAGCTGATTTGAGTTGGTTCAATCAACCCAGTGTAGTCGTGCACCGCCACTATAAAAAGGCAGCATGAATGGAGGCGTGATACTACGATTCACAATGGCAACCAGCATTACTACCGCATACGTCACCCCTTGAAATACTGATGCAGGCTTACAGCAACTATGAACACGTATTTAGAAAGAAATTGCTACTCGGGTCAACGGGTAAATTCCAATATAGTGTTTCCATTTGATTTTTAATTTACATTTTAATTTATACTTTTTCTTAATTCCCAGTTGGGAAATTATTTTTTGACACTGTTAGAACAAACAATAGCTACACATGCCTGAAATACACACCCATGTTCATATTTTATCACAAGTGTTATTACTGGTAAAAACTGGTAGAATGGTATTGACTCTATAATCTATTTATTTAGGTGCATCCCTATTTATTACTGGTAAAAACTGGTAGAATGGTATTGACGCTATAATCTATTTATTTAGGTGCATCCCTATTTATTACTGGTAAAACTGGTAGAATGGTATTGACTCTATAATCTATTTATTTAGGTGCATCCCTATTTATTACTGGTAAAACTGGTAGAATGGTATTGACTCTATAATCTATTTATTTAGGTGCATCCCTATTTATTACTGGTAAAAACTGGTAGAATGGTATTGACTCTATAATCTATTTATTTAGGTGCATCCCTATTTATTACTGGTAAAACTGGTAGAATGGTATTGACTCTATAATCTATTTATTTAGGTGCATCCCTATTTATTACTGGTAAAACTGGTAGAATGGTATTGACGCTATAATCTATTTATTTAGGTGCATCCCTATTTATTACTGGTAAAACTGGTAGAATGGTATTGACTCTATAATCTATTTATTTAGGTGCATCCCTATTTATTACTGGTAAAACTGGTAGAATGGTATTGACTCTATAATCTATTTATTTAGGTGCATCCCTATTTATTACTGGTAAAAACTGGTAGAATGGTATTGACTCTATAATCTATTTATTTAGGTGCATCCCTATTTATTACTGGTAAAACTGGTAGAATGGTATTGACGCTATAATCTATTTATTTAGGTGCATCCCTATTTATTACTGGTAAAACTGGTAGAATGGTATTGACGCTATAATCTATTTATTTAGGTGCATCCCTATTTATTACTGGTAAAACTGGTAGAATGATATTGACTCTATAATCTATTTATTTAGGTGCATCCCTATTTATTACTGGTAAAACTGGTAGAATGGTATTGACGCTAGAATCTATTTCATTTAGGTGCATCCCTATTTATTACTGGTAAAAACTGGTAGAATGATATTGACTCTATAATCTATTTATTTAGGTGCATCCCTATTTATTACTGGTAAAACTGGTAGAATGGTATTGACGCTATAATCTATTTCGTTTAGGTGCAATCCTGCGGGTGAAAAACACATTTGTGTGCCATCAATGCAGCCAATCGCATTAGGAAGTCCTAAATTAAATTAATTTATACCATTCTGATCTTGCAGCACCATGTCATTAACCGAATTATAATTAATAACTATTCATTGTAAAGGGTTTTGCATTCACATGCAATGCTGTGGACCTCCTCTTTAATGTCTCTCACTGGTTTGTGTCCAGGGAACACGACAAACACATTTAATACAACGGCTCTGCATACAGTGGCTGTAATACTGCCCTAAAACTGACGTTTGCAAAAAACGTAATGCGACACAAATAATCTTCTCGGATGTAAGAGCATGTCCACGATGGGTTACATTAGTGATATGAGGATAGATAAGGTTATGTAGCTACATCTGATAGACTGTAAAGAAAAACTATACCGCTCAGATAGGAAGTTATCTGGAAATTAAAATCTAGTCGGGTTTCCTCAATATCAGATAGGAAGTTATCTGGAAATTAAAATACATCTAGTCGGGTTTCCTCAATATAATCTCCCGGCGTATGTTTAACTCAAGTAATACAGCTTCTTCATCTGCAGGATCGTGTAACACAAAGGACATGTCATGTTCGAGAAAAAAACCTTTAATCTTTAACGTCACCTAAGTAAGTTAATAAAACAATCCTATTTTATTCATGCAGATGACAACACTGTGCTAAAATGCGCCTGATACAGAGTGAATTAATTAAAAATGAAATGAAAGAGCGCTGTGTCAGAGGGAGGAGACAGAGAGAAACTTGAGGTTTATTGAAGAAAAACTGCTCCCGACCAGGTTAGGTTCACAGACTGAGTTACCATAGTAACTGACTCTGAGGTTAAGTTACCTCCCTCTCTGAAACAGAAAACTCAGTGTTTTCCTCATCTCAGTGTAAACAAAGTTTTCACTAAACCTCCTTTCTGAAACGGACCCCTGGATACAACACACACACACACAAACAATATATACACAATATATACCACACAAACACTATATATACACAATATACACATAAAAACTTTATGTACACAATATATATACACACACAAACAATATATATACAATATATACCAAACAAACACTATATATACAAACACACACACACACACACAAACAATGTATACCACACAAACACTATATATACACACAATATATACCACACAAACACAATATATACACAATATATACCACACAAACATTATATATACACAATATATACCACACAAACACTATATATACCACACAAACACTATATATACCACACAAACACTATATATACACAATATACAGATACAAACTTTATGTACACAATATATATATATACACACACACAAACAATATATATACAATATATACCACACAAACAATATATACCACACAAACACTATATATACCACACAAACACTATATATACACAATATATACCACACAAACACTATATATAGACAATATACACATAAAAACTTTATGTACACAATATACACACAATATATATATATATATATATACACACACAATATATACATAATACACACACAATATACACACCTGGATACAACACACACACACACACACACACACACACACACACACAATATATACACACACAATATACCCCACAAACACTATATATACACATAAACACTATATATACACAATATACACACAACACACACACATACAAAATATACACACACACAATATAACATACACACACAATATATACACAATATACACACACAATATACACATAAACACTATATATATACAGACACACACAATATAACACACACATAAACAATATAACACATACAATATAACACAGACAATATATACACACACACAATACGTACAGATGGTGTGTGTGTGTGTTTATATACAGGTCATAGTTTAGTACAGATGGTGTGTGTGTGTTCACGTACAGGTCGTAGTTTAGTACAGATGGTGTGTGTGTGTTTATATACAGGTCGTAGTTTAGTACAGATGGTGTGTGTGTGTTCACGTACAGGTCGTAGTTTGGGACAGATGGTGTGTGTCTGTGTTTATATACAGGTCATAGTTTAGTACAGATGGTGTGTGTGTGTGTTTATATACAGGTCGTAGTTTGGGACAGATGGTGTGTGTGTGTGTTTATAAACAGGTCATAGTTTAGTACAGATGGTGTGTGTGTGTTTATATACAGGTCGTAGTTTGGGACAGATGGTGTGTGTGTGTGTTTATAAACAGGTCATAGTTTAGTACAGATGGTGTGTGTGTGTTTATATACAGGTCGTAGTTTGGGACAGATGGTGTGTGTGTTTATAAACAGGTCATAGTTTAGTACAGATGGTGTGTGTGGGTTTATATACAGGTCATAGTTTAGTACAGATGGTGTGTGTGTGTGTTTATATACAGGTCATAGTTTAGTACAGATGATGTGTGTGTGTTTATATACAGGTCATAGTTTAGTACAGACGGTGTGTGTGTGTGTTTATATACAGGTCATAGTTTAGTACAGACGGTGTGTGTGTGTTTATAAACAGGTCATAGTTTAGTACAGATGGTGTGTGTGTGTTTATAAACAGGTCATAGTTTAGTACAGATGGTGTGTGTGTGTTTATATACAGGTCATAGTTTAGTACAGATGGTGTGTGTGTGTTTATATACAGGTCATAGTTTAGTACAGATGGTGTGTGTGTGTGTTTATATACAGGTCATAGTTTAGTACAGATGGTGTGTGTGTGTTTATATACAGGTCATAGTTTAGTACAGATGGTGTGTGTGTGTTTATATACAGGTCATAGTTTAGTACAGATGGTGTGTGTGTGTGTTTATATACAGGTCATAGTTTAGTACAGATGGTGTGTGTGTGTGTTTATATACAGGTCATAGTTTAGTACAGATGGTGTGTGTGTGTTTATATACAGGTCATAGTTTAGTACAGATGGTGTGTGTGTGTTTATATACAGGTCATAGTTTAGTACAGATGGTGTGTGTGTGTTTATATACAGGTCGTAGTTTAGTACAGATGGTGTGTGTGTGTTTATATACAGGTCGTAGTTTAGTACAGATGGTGTGTGTGTGTTTATATACAGGTCATAGTTTAGTACAGATGGTGTGTGTGTGTGTTTATATACAGGTCATAGTTTAGTACAGATGGTGTGTGTGTGTTTATATACAGGTCATAGTTTAGTACAGATGGTGTGTGTGTGTTTATATACAGGTCATAGTTTAGTACAGATGGTGTGTGTGTGTTTATATACAGGTCATAGTTTAGTACAGATGGTGTGTGTGTGTGTTTATATACAGGTCATAGTTTAGTACAGATGGTGTGTGTGTGTTTATATACAGGTCATAGTTTAGTACAGATGGTGTGTGTGTGTGTTTATATACAGGTCATAGTTTAGTACAGATGGTGTGTGTGTGTGTTTATAAACAGGTCATAGTTTAGTACAGATGGTGTGTGTGTGTGTTTATATACAGGTCATAGTTTAGTACAGATGGTGTGTGTGTGTGTTTATATACAGGTCATAGTTTAGTACAGATGGTGTGTGTGTGTTTATATACAGGTCATAGTTTAGTACAGATGGTGTGTGTGTGTGTTTATATACAGGTCATAGTTTAGTACAGATGGTGTGTGTGTGTTTATATACAGGTCATAGTTTAGTACAGATGGTGTGTGTGTGTTTATATACAGCTCATAGTTTAGTACAAATGGTGTGTGTGTGTTTATATACAGGTCATAGTTTAGTACAGATGGTGTGTGTGTGTGTTTATATACAGGTCATAGTTTAGTACAGATGGTGTGTGTGTGTGTTTATATACAGGTCATAGTTTAGTACAGATGGTGTGTGTGTGTGTTTATATACAGGTCATAGTTTAGTACAGATGGTGTGTGTGTGTTTATATACAGGTCATAGTTTAGTACAGATGGTGTGTGTGTGTGTGTGTTTATATACAGGTCATAGTTTAGTACAGATGGTGTGTGTGTGTGTGTTTATATACAGGTCATAGTTTAGTACAGATGGTGTGTGTGTGTGTGTTCACGTACAGGTCGTAGTTTGGGACAGATGATGTCCAAAAGAAGTGACAGGATATCTAGACTCAAACTGATCTCACTGATTCTGGTCCTGATGCATGCTGGGACATCAGACAACATGGCTGACAGAGAGTTTTTATTGGCCGCAGTCTTAGTCAGAGCCTGGAAAATATAAATATCATATACATACAAAACATTAAAAAAACAAATACAAGATTAATATTATAAACCTACAAAACAGTTAGTGGGAGTGTGAAAAACATAGAGCCTTTGTGTGTGTGTGTGTGTGTGTGTGTACCTCGTATTGGCTGCTGGGGTAGGTGATTCGTGGGACGTGCATGTTAGCAAACAGGAAGTGGAAAGCAACTGGGAGGAAGGGCACGTATCTCATCAAAGAAAAATTCTGCCCTTGCAACATGGTCTGGTTCAACCTGTCTGCAAAGCCCAGCCAATCTAGAGCATCACATACTCCACACAGGCTGGGGTCCTTCACACGCATCAACAGGAAGTTGTCATAGAGACCCTAGAAAGAGATGGAAAAAAGATGAATGAGAGGTTATTTCCCAATGTGTGTGTGTTATATGTGTGTGTGTGTGTGTGTTATATGTGTGTGTGTGTGTGTGTTATATGTGTGTGTGTGTGTGTGTTATATGTGTGTGTGTGTGTGTGTGTGTGTGTGTTATATGTGTGTGTGTGTTATATGTGTGTGTGTGTGTGTTATATGTGTGTGTGTGTGTGTTATATGTGTGTGTGTGTGTTATATGTGTGTGTGTGTTATATATGTGTGTGTGTGTGTTATGTGTGTGTGTGTGTTATATGTGTGTGTGTTATGTGTGTGTGTGTGTTATATGTGTGTGTGTTATATGTGTGTGTGTGTGTGTGTTATATGTGTGTGTGTGTGTTATACGTGTGTGTGTGTGTGTTATACGTGTGTGTGTGTGTGTGTGTGTTATGTGTGTGTGTGTGTGTTATATGTGTGTTATATGTGTGTGTGTGTTATACGTGTGTGTGTGTGTTATATGTGTGTGTGTGTTACATGTGTGTGTGTGTTATATGTGTGTGTGTGTGTGTGTGTTATATGTGTGTGTGTGTGTGTGTGTTATATGTGTGTGTGTGTGTGTGTTATATGTGTGTATGTGTTATATGTGTGTATGTGTTATATGTGTGTATGTGTGTGTGTGTTATATGTGTGTGTGTGTTATATGTGTGTGTGTTATATGTGTGTATGTGTGTGTGTGTTATATGTGTGTGTGTGTTATATGTGTGTGTGTGTGTGTTATATGTGTGTGTGTGTTATATGTGTGTGTGTGTTATATGTGTGTGTGTGTTATATGTGTGTGTGTTATATGTGTGTGTGTGTTATATGTGTGTGTGTGTTATATGTGTGTGTGTGTTATATGTGTGTGTGTGTTATATGTGTGTGTGTGTGTGTATGTGTGTGTGTGTGTATGTGTATGTGTGTGTGTGTGTGTGTTATATGTGTGTGTGTGTGTTATATGTGTGTGTGTGTGTTATATGTGTGTGTGTGTGTGTGTTATATATGTGTCTGTGTGTGTGTGTATGTGTGTGCGTGTGTGCATGTGTGTCTATGTGTCTGTGTGTGTGTCATATGTGTGTGTGTGTGTCATATGTGTGTGTTACCTGGGTCAGTTTGTCATATTCTCCACTAGATGAGACCAGGTTAAGGATGTGCTGAAGCCTCTGGGCTCCTCCCCCTTCTTTAAGCCCATCCTCCACTCGTTTCCTGTCAAAAAAATATTTTCTATCATTATGCCAATAAGAAAATAAGCAAACTAGCCACAGCCTATTTAAACTCAAATATATCTACGATAAAAGCCCGACTACACAACGCAGCCAGTCATCTATACGATAAAAGCCCGACTACACAACGCAGCCAGTCATCTATACGATAAAAGCCCGACTACACAACGCAGCCAGTCATCTATACGATAAAAGCCCGACTACACAACGCAGCCAGTCATCTATACGATAAAAGCCCGACTACACAACGCAGCCAGTCATCTATACGATAAAAGCCCGACTACACAACGCAGCTAGTCATCTATACGATAAAAGCCCGACTACACAACGCAGCCAGTCATCTATACGATAAAAGCCCGACTACACAACGCAGCCAGTCATCTATACGATAAAAGCCCGACTACACAACGCAGCCAGTCATCTATACGATAAAAGCCAAACAATACCGTTTAATGCGTGGTAGTTGGAATATCTCCTGCCAGAGGTTGAACAGGCCTTTATTCTGATCCTTCTGTCCAATCTTCATGGACTGGACTGACTGCACGTCCAGCTGCCTTGTACCTCGTCCATGCAGAAACTACAACCGAAAAAATGTGTCAGTCATCCACCACAAATCATTAAGTAATCAAAATAATCATTGAGCTACTGAGCATGTGTTGTTTGGCAAGACAACCAAACTGTCCAAAATAAGCATGGGTGAGTAAATTAAGGAGACTCCCAACGCCCCTGTGATGACCGACCCAACGCCCCAGTGATGACCGACCCAACGCCCCAGTGATGACCGACCCAACGCCCCAGTGATGACCGACCCAACGCCCCAGTGATGACCGACCCAACGCCCCAGTGATGACCGACCCAACGCCCCAGTGATGACCGACCCAACGCCCCAGTGATGACCGACCCAACGCCCCAGTGATGACCGACCCAACGCCCCAGTGATGACCGACCCAACGCCCCAGTGATGACCGACCCAACGCCCCAGTGATGACCGACCCAACGCCCCAGTGATGACCGACCCAACGCCCCAGTGATGACCGACCCAACGCCCCAGTGATGACCGACCCAACGCCCCAGTGATGACCGACCCAACGCCCCAGTGATGACCGACCCAACGCCCCAGTGATGACCGACCCAACGCCCCAGTGATGACCGACCCAACGCCCCAGTGATGACCGACCCAACGCCCTGTGATGACCGACCCAACGCCCTGTGATGACCGACCCAACGCCCTGTGATGACCGACCCAACGCCCTGTGATGACCGACCCAACGCCCCTGTGATGACCGACCCAACGCCCCAGTGATGACCGACCCAACGCCCCAGTGATGACCGACCCAACGCCCCAGTGATGACCGACCCAACGCCCCAGTGATGACCGACCCAACGGCCACTGATGACCGACCCAACTCCTACTCAACTTTGGCCCCAACCCTAACCTTTGGCCTAACCAAATCTGAGGAGAAAATACCCTTTTACTTTGAAACATGGACCCTGACCTGCAGTGTGTTGATGCAGGACCTGATGTCGTTGTCAGTCTTCTCACAGAGTGCCATCAGAGACCCTGTATCAGCCTTCATACCCTGAGCTCGAGAGATCTAAACACACACACACACACACACACACACCATCGTATCAACCTTCATACACTGAGCTCGAGAGATCTACACACACACACACACACACACACACACACACACACACACACCCCGTCGTATCAGCCTTCATACCCTGAGCTCGAGAGATCTACACACACACACACACACACACACCACACAGCATCGTATCAACCTTCATACCCTGAGCTCGAGAGATCTACACAACACACACACCACACACCCCCACCCACAGCACACAGCATCGTATCAACCTTCAGAATGTTGCCCTAGTTTCCAACAGGAAGTTGTGTACCTCAGAGAGTCTCTGGGAGAGGCGGGCTGGTTGTGTCTGGGGAAAGTTTAACAGGAAAGCCTGCTGCCTCAAAGGCCTCAAAGCTGGAACATACCTGTCAGGAAAGACGACCAATCAGATGGTACCTAACAAGACAGACGACCAACCAGATGGTACCTAACAAGACAGACGACCAACCAGATGGTACCTAACAAGACAGACGACCAACCAGATGGTACCTAACAAGACAGACGACCAACCAGATGGTACCCAACAAGACAGACGACCAACCAGATGGTACCTAACAAGACAGACGACCAACCAGATGGTACCTAACAAGACAGACGACCAACCAGATGGTACCTAACAAGACAGACGACCAACCAGATGGTACCTAACAAGACAGACGACCAACCAGATGGTACCTAACAAGACAGACGACCAACCAGATGGTACCCAACAAGACAGACGACCAACCAGATGGTACCTAACAAGACAGACGACCAACCAGATGGTACCTAACAAGACAGACGACCAACCAGATGGTACCTAACAAGACAGACGACCAACCAGATGGTACCTAACAAGACAGACGACCAACCAGATGGTACCTAACAAGACAGACGACCAACCAGATGGTACCTAACAAGACAGACGACCAACCAGATGGTACCTAACAAGACAGACGACCAACCAGATGGTACCTAACAAGACAGACGACCAACCAGATGGTACCTAACAAGACAGACGACCAACCAGATGGTACCTAACAAGACAGACGACCAACCAGATGGTACCTAACAAGACAGACGACCAACCAGATGGTACCTAACAAGACAGACGACCAACCAGATGGTACCTAACAAGACAGACGACCAACCAGATGGTACCTAACAAGACAGACGACCAATCAGAAGGTACCTAACAAGACAGACGACCAACCAGATGGTACCTAACAAGACAGACGACCAACCAGATCATCACAGAGCCCCCTAGCCTTACAAGTCGTTACAGATGCAGATGATTGGACGCAGAAGGACAGACTCTTTCTTCTTCTTCTTCTTCTTTAGAGGCGCCGCCCCTGACTCCGCCCCTGACTCTACACCCTGCACGTCCTTCCTGTTCAGAGTGGCCAACAGGATGCTGATAGCAGCCTGGCGACGAATCCCATAGAAAGATGTGTTACTCAGATATGTAACGATAGACAAAGTAGTAGTCCAATAGCATGGCTCGATGTGGGAGGGACTTACAGCCGGTGCTCCGTCAATCTCATCGATAATAAGACAGTTCGGCTTCTCATTGGCTCCCAGTACGGACTTCATCTGTGTCGCTGTGTCGATACGTTTCTGAAACAGCTCTGCGCTGCGGTCATCACTATGGAAACGAGAGATAAACAGCGTCAGTCACGGTGGAAACCACAAACGCCAGAGTAACGCCAGAGTAACGCCAGAGTAACCACACCTCTGATCACATGAGTCACTCCACACTAGAGTAACCACACCTCTGATCACATTAGTCACTCCACACTAGAGTAACCACACCTCTGATCACATTAGTCACTCCAGACTAGAGTAACCAGTAACCACACCTCTGATCACATTAGTCACTCCACACTAGAGTAACCACACCTCTGATCACATTATTCACTCCAGACTAGAGTAACCAGTAACCACACCTCTGATCACATTAGTCACTCCACACTAGAGTAACCACACCTCTGATCACATTAGTCACTCCACACTAGAGTAACCACACCTCTGATCACATTAGTCACTCCACACTAGAGTAACCAGTAACCACACCTCTGATCACATTAGTCACTCCACACTAGAGTAACCACACCTCTGATCACATTAGTCACTCCACACTAGAGTAACCACCCCTCTGATCACATTAGTCACTCCACACTAGAGTAACCACACCTCTGATCACATTAGTCACTCCAGACTAGAGTAACCAGTAACCACACCTCTGATCACATTAGTCACTCCACACTAGAGTAACCACCCCTCTGATCACATTAGTCACTCCACACTAGAGTAACCACACCTCTGATCACATTAGTCACTCCACACTAGAGTAACCAGTAACCACACCTCTGATAGTCATTCCACACTAGAGTAACCACACCTCTGATCACATTAGTCACTCCACACTAGAGTAACCACACCTCTGATCACATTAGTCACTCCACACTAGAGTAACCACACCTCTGATCACATTAGTCACTCCACACTAGAGTAACCAGTAACCACACCTCTGATAGTCATTCCACACTAGAGTAACCACACCTCTGATCACATTAGTCACTCCACACTAGAGTAACCAGTAACCACACCTCCGATACCATGAGTCACTCCAACAGTAGAATTACAACTATCTTGTTTAGAGGTGCTTAACACTCACCTGGCATTGATCTCCACAACGTTGTACCCAGCATGCTTTGCAATGATGTGGGCCAGGGTGGTCTTGCCTAACCCTGGAGGACCAGACAACAGCACCACCTGGTGGAGGGCAGCATGGTGTTTATACATAGTCGCCTTATTTCAAAATACCAAAGGTGTTGGAACAATTTGCTTGATTGTGTTTACCAGCTGGGGGTGTTTACATATCCAAAACCTTTGCACTACCAAAAACAACACTGATAGACAATATAAAAAAGTATTTTCCTATTATTATTTCCCCTTTATGGGTCTAGCTCGGCATCTGTGCTCTGATTGGCCTACCTTATATTTGGGTCGTTTGTATTGGTCTAGCTCGGCATCTGTGCTCTGATTGGCCTACCTTATATTTGGGTCGTTTGTATTGGTCTAGCTCGGCATCTGTGCTCTGATTGGCCTACCTTATATTTGGGTCGTTTGTATTGGTCTAGCTCGGCATCTGTGCTCCGATTGGCCTACCTTATATTTGGGTCGTTTGTATTGGTCTAGCTCGGCATCCAGAATCTCCTCGGTGATCTGACTCTTGGTCTTGAATTTTGGATTGGCTTGATTAAAGTTTCCTTGGCTCTGATTGGCGGAACTAAAGCGTCCCTGACTGTGATTCGATGATTTGAACTGGCCCTGGTTGGGGGCGGACCGCTCTGTAGGCGGTGGGCGTGGCTTCCTTTCTCTTCCAAACACTAGCTGATCCCAGAGCTTCAACCACTTCAGCAGGCAGCGGTTAGTGAACTACACACATAATACACAACCATTAGTGTACATATACACACACATAATACACAACCATTATACTGTAAATATACACATTATACACACACATAACACTTAAATTACACACACAAGGACATATTTATAAATCTTAACAAGTACTTCCATATGGGTTATTACTGATGTAATAACTGAGCAGTTTAAAACAGGATCACAACTTCATCTAGTAGTTACGTATGATGTCATCACTGGTTTCGATCAGTATGATGTCATCACTGGTTTCGATCAGTATGATGTCATCACTGGTTTCGATCAGTATGATGTCATCACTGGTTTCGATCAGTATGATGTCATCACTGGTTTCGATCAGTATGATGTCATCACTGGTTTCGATCAGTATGATGTCATCACTGGTTTCGATCAGTATGATGTCATCACTGGTTTCGATCAGTATGATGTCATCACTGGTTTCGATCAGTATGATGTCATCACTGGTTTCGATCAGTATGATGTCATCACTGGTTTCGATCAGTATGATGTCATCACTGGTTTCGATCAGTATGATGTCATCACTGGTTTCGATCAGTATGATGTCATCACTGGTTTCGATCAGTATGATGTCATCACTGGTTTCGATCAGTATGATGTCATCACTGGTTTCGATCAGTATGATGTCATCACTGGTTTCGATCAGTATGATGTCATCACTGGTTTCGATCAGTATGATGTCATCACTGGTTTCGATCAGTATGATGTCATCACTGGTTTCGATCAGTATGATGTCATCACTGGTTTCGATCAGTATGATGTCATCACTGGTTTCGATCAGTATGATGTCATCACTGGTTTCGATCAGTATGATGTCATCACTGGTTTCGATCAGTATGATGTCATCACTGGTTTCGATCAGTATGATGTCATCACTGGTTTCGATCAGTATGATGTCATCACTGGTAGATCAGTATGATGTCATCACTGGTAGATCAGTATGATGTCATCACTGTTAGATCAGTATGATGTCATCACTGTTAGATCAGTATGATGTCATCACTGTTAGATCAGTATGATGTCATCACTGGTAGATCAGTATGATGTCATCACTGTTAGATCAGTATGATGTCATCACTGGTAGATCAGTATGATGTCATCACTGGTAGATCAGTATGATGTCATCACTGTTAGATCAGTATGATGTCATCACTGTTAGATCAGTATGATGTCATCACTGGTTTCGATCAGTATGATGTCATCACTGGTTTCGATCAGTATGATGTCATCACTGGTTTCGATCAGTATGATGTCATCACTGGTTTCGATCAGTATGATGTCATCACTGGTTTCGATCAGTATGATGTCATCACTGGTTTCGATCAGTATGATGTCATCACTGGTAGATCAGTATGATGTCATCACTGGTAGATCAGTATGATGTCATCACTGTTAGATCAGTATGATGTCATCACTGTTAGATCAGTATGTCACACTCACATCATCACTGAGGAGTTCAGTGTAATGGCAAGGAGAGAACTGATCCACCCAAAGACGTGATGACTTGTCTTCCTCCTCTTCTCTTGGTTTTCCTTCCATCTCCCCAAACTCTGCGTCTACCAAACTAATAACAAGTGTATGTGATTGTCATAATGCAGTACAGAAGTACAACTACTAATATCAATGTATGTGAGTGAAAATAAGTGATTTTGGAAGTGATCTAACATGAGACTGTAGCGCTGTATGAACAAAAGGAAACAAATTTCACCGTGGTAACTGGACAATGGTATATTCAAACTTTCAACTAGTTTATCCTGTTGATACCGTAGTGAACCCCCCACGAATACAGACTAAAGATTGTACTTACTAATCACATTTGGACTGTTTGTTCTGAACCAAGGCGGCAAATGAGTAATTTCAGTGTGTAGATTTGTTTTATCATGCTAAATGGTATTAAATACTAAATGCTATAAAAACACTAAATGATGAATGCTATTAAAACACTAAATGCTATTAAAACACTAAATGCTATTGAAACACTAAATGCTGAATGCTATTAAAACACTAAATGCTATTAAAACACTAAAAGCTAAAGGATATCAAAAGACTAAATGCTAATAACACACTAGATGCTATTAAAACACAAAACGCTATTAAAATATGAACGCTAAATGCTATTACAACACAAAATGCTAAACACTTTGGTGTTGGGAGTTACCGCTTTTTTGGGCTAGGATAGGATCGAAATAGGGAGATCTGTGGCTAGCCATCTTCATAACATAATGGCCAAATCTGCCCCTTGTCCTCTGTCCATCATGGCCACCTAATCATCCCCATATATATACTAATGGGCTCTATCATCACCGTCTCCTCTCCACCAGTAAGCTGGTGTGTGGTGTGTGTTCTGGCACAATATGGCTGCCGTCACGTCATCCAGGTGGATGTTGCACATTGGTGGTGGTTGAGGAGATTCCCCCCTACCATGTAAAAGCGCTTTGAGTTCCCAGGAAGAAAAGCACTATATAAATGTAATGAATTATTATTATTATTATTACTATTATAATACACAGTTTATCCATAGCTATAAAATCACTGACAATAAAGCGGCAATTCATTTGAATCTTGCTTATTTAAAACAATGCCTGTGGGAATTAACTATAGACACAGATGGCAAGCAATCTTTAATCTAATTTGTATACTCATTTTAAAAACAGAAGGTTTACTGCAGAAGTAGCAATAATAATTATAATCTCATGATTACTAGTAGTAATACCAATAAGAAAGGCATTACTATTAATAACAATTCTGATGAGAAATAAAAGTAATAATAACAATAATAAGATAATTGTAATTAATAATAACCTGTTGATTGATAGTATTCATAATAATAACATTAACATGAGTCATATATTATTAATCATAACCTGATGAGTGATGGTATTCATAATAATCATAATAATAACCTGATGACTGATAGTATTCATAATAATAATAACCTGATGACTGACATTATTCATAATAATAATAATAATAGCCTGATGACTGATAGTATTCATAATAATCATAATAATAACCTGATGACTGATAGTATTCATAATAATAATAACCTGATGACTGACATTATTCATAATAATAATAATAATAATAGCCTGATGACTGATAGTATTCATAATAATAATAACCTGATGACAGATAGTATTCATAATAATAATAATAATAGCCTGATGACTGATAGTATTCATAATAATAATAATAACCTGATGACTGACATTATTCATAATAATAATAACCTGATGACTGATAGTATTCATAATAATAATAACCTGATGACTGATAGTATTCATAATAATAATAATAATAATAGCCTGATGACTGATAATATTCATAATAATCATAATAATAACCTGATGACTGATAGTATTCATAATAATAATAACCTGATGACTGACATTATTCATAATAATAATAATAATAATAGCCTGATGACTGATAGTATTCATAATAATAATAGCCTGATGACTGATAGTATTCATAATAATAATAGCCTGATGACTGATAGTATTCATAATAATAATAGCCTGATGACTGATAGTATTCATAATAATAATAGCCTGATGACTGATAGTATTCATAATAATAATAACCTGATGACTGATAGTATTCATAATAATAATAACCTGATGACTGATAGTATTCATAATAATAATAACCGGGTGACTGACATTATTCATAATAATAATAACCTCATGACTGATAGTATTCATAATAATAATAATAACCTGATGACTGACATTATTCATAATAATAATAACCTGATGACTGATAGTATTCATAATAATAATAACCTGATGACTGATAGTATTCATAATAATAATAATAACCTGATGACTGAAATTATTCATAATAATAATAATAATAGCCTGATGACTGATAATATTCATAATAATAATAATAATAATAACCTGATGACTGATAGTATTCATAATAATAATAATAATAGCCTGATGACTGATAGTATTCATAATAATAATAATAATAATAGCCTGATGACTGATAGTATTCATAATAATAATAATAACCTGATGACTGACATTATTCATAATAATAATAATAACCTGATGACTGATAGTATTCATAATAATAATAACCTGATGACTGATAGTATTCATAATAATAATAACCGGGTGACTGACATTATTCATAATAATAATAACCTCATGACTGATAGTATTCATAATAATAATAATAACCTGATGACTGACATTATTCATAATAATAATAACCTGATGACTGATAGTATTCATAATAATAATAACCTCATGACTGATAGTATTCATAATAATAATAATAATAGCCTGATGACTGATAGTATTCATAATAATAATAATAATAGCCTGATGACTGATAGTATTCATAATAATAATAATAATAGCCTGATGACTGATAGTATTCATAATAATAATAATAATAATAGCCTGATGACTGATAGTATTCATAATAATAATAATAATAATAGCCTGATGACTGATAGTATTCATAATAATAATAATAATAACCTGATGACTGACATTATTCATAATAATAATAATAACCTGATGACTGATAGTATTCATAATAATAAAAACCTGATGACTGATAGTATTCATAATAATAATAACGGTGACTGATAGTATTCATAATAATAATAACCTGATGACTGATAGTATTCATAATAATAATAATGAATAGTACCTGATGACTGATAGTATTCATAATAATAATAACCTGATGACTGATAGTATTCATAATAATAATAACCGGGTGACTGATAGTATTCATAATAATAATAATAACCTGATGACTGATAGTATTCATAATAATAATAATAACCTGATGACTGATAGTATTCATAATAATAATAACCTGATGACTGATAGTATTCATAATAATAATAACCGGGTGACTGATAGTATTCATAATAATAATAATAACCTGATGACTGATAGTATTCATAATAATAATAATAATAATAGCCTGATGACTGATAGTATTCATAATAATAATAATAACCTGATGACTGACATTATTCATAATAATAATAATAACCTGATGACTGATAGTATTCATAATAATAAAAACCTGATGACTGATAGTATTCATAATAATAATAACCGGGTGACTGATAGTATTCATAATAATAATAACCTGATGACTGATAGTATTCATAATAATAATAATAATAACCTGATGACTGATAGTATTCATAATAATAATAACCTGATGACTGATAGTATTCATAATAATAATAACCGGGTGACTGATAGTATTCATAATAATAACAATAATAACCTGATGACTGATAGTATTCATAATAACCTGATGACTGATAGTATTCATAATAATAATAACCGGATGACTAATAGTATTCATAATAATAATAACCGGATGTCTGATAGTATTCATAATAATAATAACCTGATGACTGATAGTATTCATAATAATAATGACCTGTTGAGTTGTTCTGTAAGATGCTGAGATTCCTCCAACAATTGTCGATGAAGCTGCAAAGATAACAGTGTATAATCGACTATACAGCCAGTATGGGATATCATTGGCTGGGTAGTCAGGGTGGGAGAATATCATTGGCTGGGTAGTCAGGGTGGGAGAATATCATTGGCTGGGTAGTCAGGGTGGGAGAATATCATTGGCTGGGTAGTCAGGGTGGGAGAATATCATTGGCTGGGTAGTCAGGGTGGGAGAATATCATTGGTAGTCAGGGAGAATCAATACTCACCCTCTCTGCCACCTGTTCCCTTAATACTTCTATGGGAACAGCAAGCAACCCCAATGCATTATGGGAGCTACGCAAAGCATTGGGGTCCACAGCCTGTAACACACACACACACACACACACACACAGTAAGACTACCAAACCGAGAGGCGATAATTGAAAACATGTAGCTTAGTGATTGGCTGTTAGTTGACCTTTCCCCTCAGGTCGTCTGTCTCCCTGAGGTAAATACGGTTTCCTCTCTGGTCCGTCACACTAATGTATCCTCCCTCAGGCGGGGGACGCTTTAGAGCGTGACGCTGTGTTGCTGTGGTTACTCTCTCAGGAGACTCCTGGATGCCTTCAAAGCCACTTATGTCTAGCATCGCTGGAGCTGTTTGTTGTCTGCACACACCACACACACACAAGCAAGAGATTACTGCCGTGACCCCTAACCCACCAGGTGCCGTGACCCTTAACCCACCAGGTGCCGTGACCCTTAACCCACCAGGTGCCGTGACCCTTAACCCACCAGGTGCCGTGACCCCTAACCCACCAGGTGCCGTGACCCTTAACCCACCAGGTGCCGTGACCCTTAACCCACCAGGTGCCGTGATCCTTAACCCACCAGGTGCCGTGACCCTTAACCCACCTGGAACCAGGCAGTGGATGGAACTCCTCTGGAGACGAAGGGGGTGTGATGTCATCATCTTGCGACACCTCAAATAGCTTCTTAGCCACATCCTGCCTCGGACGCTTTGCCTTGGGAGCTAAACAGACAAATACAAACGCATCACCAACACCAGTACAATTCGAATTAACTTACGTACATCCCAAGACATGAGTGAGTACACAGACATACACAGCCCAAGACGTCAGTGAGTACACAGACATACACAGCCCAAGACGTCAGTGAGTACACAGACATACACAGCCCAAGACGTCAGTGAGTACACAGACATACACAGCCCAAGACGTCAGTGAGTACACAGACATACACAGCCCAAGACGTCAGTGAGTACACAGACATACACAGCCCAAGACGTCAGTGAGTACACAGACATACACAGCCCAAGACGTCAGTGAGTACACAGACATACACAGCCCAAGACGTCAGTGAGTACACAGACATACACAGCCCAAGACGTCAGTGAGTACACAGACATACACAGCCCAAGACGTCAGTGAGTACACAGACATACACAGCCCAAGACGTCAGTGAGTACACAGACATACACAGCCCAAGACGTCAGTGAGTACACAGACATACACAGCCCAAGACGTCAGTGAGTACACAGACATACACAGCCCAAGACGTCAGTGAGTACACAGACATACACAGCCCAAGACGTCAGTGAGTACACAGACATACACAGCCCAAGACGTCAGTGAGTACACAGACATACACAGCCCAAGACGTCAGTGAGTACACAGACATACACAGCCCAAGACGTCAGTGAGTACACAGACATACACAGCCCAAGACGTCAGTGAGTACACAGACATACACAGCCCAAGACGTCAGTGAGTACACAGACATACACAGCCCAAGACGTCAGTGAGTACACAGTACACAGCCCAAGACAGTGAGTACACAGACATACACAGCCCAAGACGTCAGTGAGTACACAGACATACACAGCCCAAGACGTCAGTGAGTACACAGACATACACAGCCCAAGACGTCAGTGAGTACACAGACATACACAGCCCAAGGCGTCAGTGAGTACACAGACATACACAGCCCAAGACGTCAGTGAGTACACAGACATACACAGCCCAAGACGTCAGTGAGTACACAGACATACACAGCCCAAGACGTCAGTGAGTACACAGACATACACAGCCCAAGGCGTCAGTGAGTACACAGACATACACAGCCCAAGACGTCAGTGAGTACACAGACATACACAGCCCAAGACGTCAGTGAGTGAGTACACAGACATACACAGCCCAAGACGTCAGTGAGTACACAGACATACACAGCCCAAGACGTCAGTGAGTACACAGACATACACAGCCCAAGACGTCAGTGAGTACACAGACATACACAGCCCAAGACGTCAGTGAGTACACAGACATACACAGCCCAAGACGTCAGTGAGTACACAGACATACACAGCCCAAGACGTCAGTGAGTACACAGACATACACAGCCCAAGACGTCAGTGAGTACACAGACATACACAGCCCAAGACATCAGTGAGTACACAGACATACACAGCCCAAGACATGAGTGAGTACACACATACACAGCCCAAGACATGAGTGAGTACACACATACACAGCCCAAGACATGAGTGAGTACACAGACATACACAGCCCAAGACATGAGTGAGTACACACATACACAGCCCAAGACATGAGTGAGTACACACATACACAGCCCAAGACATGAGTGAGTACACAGATATGCACAGACTATTATAGGTTGGTGCACTTACTGATGGGGTCGTTTGCTACAAGGTGTTCTCTATCACACACATCTGACAGGCCTTCTGATTGGCCATGGCTTATCGCTAGGACTGTCTGTGATTTGTTAGAGACCGGCTGGTCGCCAGCAGTGATGCCTCCCTGGAATGATGTATTCTTCTGCTTTCGGAACTCTGACTGCTTAGTGCGAGCGACCGGGTCACCTGACAACACACAGATATTTACATAAATGTAATTAAAAGCTAGCGCTCACGGTTATGAAAGAGTAGAGGGTTCAGGATATTAGCAGTATAATATGTTCATACAGACTGCAGGTAGCAGTATAATATGTTCATACAGACTGCAGGTAGCGGTATAATATGTTCATAGTACAGACTGCAGGTAGCGGAATAATATGTTCATAGTAGACTGCAGGTAGCGGTGTAATAATGTTCATACAGACAGCAGGTAGCGGTATAATATGTTCATACAGACTGCCGGTAGCGGTATAATATGTTCATACAGACTGCAGGTAGCGATATAATATGTTCATACAGACTGCAGGTAGCTGTGTAATATGTTCATACAGACTGCAGGTAGCAGACTGCGGTATAATATGTTCATACAGACTGCAGGTAGCGGTATAATATGTTCATACAGACTGCAGGTAGCGGTGTAATATGTTCATAGTAGAGACTGCAGGTAGCGGTGTAATATGTTCATAGTAGAGACTGCAGGTAGCGGTATAATATGTTCATACAGACTGCAGGTAGCAGTATAATATGTTCATACAGACTGCAGGTAGCAGTATAATATGTTCATACAGACTGCAGTATAATATGTACAGACTGCGGTGTATAATATGTTCATATACAGACTGCAGGTAGCAGTATAATATGTTCATACAGACTGCAGGTAGCAGTATAATATGTTCATACAGACTGTATAATATGCAGGTAGCAGTATAATATGTTCATACAGACTGCAGGTAGCAGTATAATATGTTCATACAGACTGCAGGTAGCAGTATAATATGTTCATACAGACTGCAGGTAGCAGTATAATATGGTCATACAGACTGCAGGTAGCGGTATAATATGGTCATACAGACTGCAGGTAGCAGTATAATATGGTCATACAGACTGCAGGTAGCGGTATAATATGTTCATACAGACTGCAGGTAGCGGTATAATATGTTCATACAGACTGCAGGTAGCAGTATAATATGTTCATACAGACTGCAGGTAGCGGTATAATATGTAGCAGTATAATATGTTCATACAGACTGCAGGTAGCAGTATAATATGTTCATACAGACTGCAGGTAGCGGTATAATATGTTCATACAGACTGCAGTATAATATGTACAGACTGCAGTATAATATACTGCAGGTAGCAGTATAATATGTTCATACAGACTGCAGGTCATACAGACTGCAGGTAGCAGTATAATATGTTCATACAGACTGCAGTATAATATGTACAGAGCAGTATAATATGTTCATACAGACTGCAGGTAGCAGTATAATATGTTCATACAGACTGCAGGTAGCAGTATAATATGTTCATACAGACTGTATAATAGGTAGCAGTATAATATGTTCATACAGACTGCAGGTAGCAGTATAATATGTTCATACAGACTGCAGGTAGCAGTATAATATGTTCATCAGATAGCAGTATAATATGTTCATACAGACTGCAGGTAGCAGTATAATATGGTCATACAGACTGCAGCAGTAGTTCATACAGACTATAATATGTCATACAGACTGCAGGTAGCAGTATAATACAGACTGCAGGTAGCAGTATAATATGTTCATACAGACTGCAGGTAGCAGTATAATAATACAGACTGCAGGTAGCAGTATAATATGTTCATACAGACTGCAGGTAGCTGTTCATACAGACTGCAGGTAGCAGTATAATATGTTCATACAGACTGCAGGTAGCAGTATAATATGTTCATACAGACTGCAGGTAGCAGTATAATATGTTCATACAGACTGCAGGTAGCAGTATAATATGTTCATACAGACTGCAGGTCAGTATAATATGTTCATACAGACTGCAGGTAGCAGTATAATATGTTCATACAGACTGCAGGTAGCAGTATAATATGTTCATACAGACTGCAGGTAGCAGTATAATATGGTTCATACAGACTGCAGGTAGCAGTATAATATGTTCATACAGACTGCAGTATAATATGGTACAGACTGCAGGTAGCAGTATATAATATGTTCATACAGACTGCAGGTACTGCAGTATAATATGTTCATACAGACTGCAGGTAGCAGTATAGCGGTATAATATACAGACTGCAGGTAGCAGTATAATATGGTCATACAGACTGCAGGTAGCAGTATAATATGGTCATACAGACTGCAGGTAGCGGTATAATATGGTCATACAGACTGCAGGTATAATAGTCATACAGACTGCAGGTAATAATATGTTCATACAGACTGCAGGTAGCAGTATAATATGGTCATACAGACTGCAGGTAGCAGTATAATATGGTCATACAGACTGCAGGTAGCAGTATAATATGGTCATACAGACTGCAGGTAGCAGTATAATATGGTCATACAGACTGCAGGTAGCAGTATAATATGGTCATACAGACTGCAGGTAGCAGTATAATATGGTCATACAGACTGCAGGTAGCAGTATAATATGGTCATACAGACTGCAGGTAGCAGTATAATATGTTCATACAGACTGCAGGTAGCAGTATAATATGTTCATAGAGACTGCATGGTCATACAGACTGCAGGTAGTATAATATGTTCATACAGACTGCAGGTAGCAGTATAATAGTATAGATATGTTCATACAGACTGCAGGTAGCAGTATAATATGTTCATACAGACTGCAGGTAGCAGTATAATATGTTCATACAGACTGCAGGTAGCAGTATAATAGTCATACAGACTAGGTAGCAGTTCAGTATAATATACAGACTGCAGGTAGCAGTATAATATGTTCATACAGACTGCAGGTAGCAGGTAGCAGTATAATAGTATAATATGTTCATACAGACTGCAGGTAGCAGTATAATATGTTCATACAGACTGCAGGTAGCAGTATAATATGTTCATACAGACTGCAGGTAGCAGTATAATATGTTCATACAGACTGCAGGTAGCAGTATAATATGTTCATACAGACTGCAGGTAGCAGTATAATATGTTCATACAGACTGCAGGTAGCAGTATAATATGTTCATACAGACTGCAGGTAGCAGTATAATATGTTCATACAGACTGCAGGTAGCAGTATAATATGTTCATACAGACTGCAGGTAGCAGTATAATATGTTCATACAGACTGCAGGTAGCAGTATAATATGTTCATACAGACTGCAGGTAGCAGTATAATATGTTCATACAGACTGCAGGTAGCGGTATAATATGTTCATACAGACTGCAGGTAGCAGTATAATATGTTCATACAGACTGCAGGTAGCAGTATAATATGTTCATACAGACTGCAGGTAGCAGTATAATATGTTCATACAGACTGCAGGTAGCAGTATAATATGTTCATACAGACTGCAGGTAGCAGTATAATATGTTCATACAGACTGCAGGTAGCAGTATAATATGGTCATACAGACTGCAGGTAGCAGTATAATATGTTCATACAGACTGCAGGTAGCAGTATAATATGTTCATACAGATACAGACTGCAGTATAATATGTTCATACAGACTGCAGTATAATATGTTCATACAGACTGCAGGTAGCAGTATAATATGTTCATACAGACTGCAGGTAGCAGTATAATATGTTCATACAGACTGCAGGTAGCAGTATAATATGTTCATACAGACTGCAGGTAGCAGTATAATATGTTCATACAGACTGCAGGTAGCAGTATAATATGTTCATACAGACTGCAGGTAGCAGTATAATATGTTCATACAGACTGCAGGTAGCAGTATAATATGTTCATACAGACTGCAGGTAGCAGTATAATATGTTATACAGACTGCAGGTGTATAATATGTTCATACAGACTGCAGGTACTGCAGTATAATATGGTCATACAGACTGCAGGTAGCAGTATAATATGTTCATACAGACTGCAGGTAGCAGTATAATATGTTCATACAGACTGCAGGTAGCAGTATAATATGTTCATACAGACTGCAGGTAGCAGTATAATATGTTCATACAGACTGCAGGTACAGACTGCAGGTAGCAGTATAATATGTATAATATGTTCATACAGACTGCAGGTAGCAGTATAATATGTTCATACAGACTGCAGGTAGCAGTATAATATGTTCATACAGACTGCAGGTAGCAGTATAATATGTTCATACAGACTGCAGGTAGCAGTATAATATGTTCATACAGACTGCAGGTAGCAGTATAATAGCCACCAGTATATTGAAGTCCGTTTAACATTTCCCAGTGAATACTTGACCAGGATTTGATGAACGATAAAATGACTAACTAACTAATATATAACTAATAAATAACCATCTATCAACCATAAATCAGTCTACTCACAGTCCATCTCCGCGAGAACCTCTAGCTCATCCGCAAACTGTTGATCATAGTCATCTTCTGTGAGGAACATCTCGTCATACTCGTCCATGGTGGAAGATTATAAACAGTTTAACTGTATTTAAAGACAATATTATAATGGTGCTAATATTATAAATATGTCTATATGTCAGTATGTAAAGCTTCTGTCACCGTCGCATCAGCCTGTTAGATTTCGCGGTAACATTTGCTGGATATTACTATATCCGGGTTAATGTTTGTTCGTGACGGTCTGGTGCTGTATTTGTTCCGGGTGATCCGGGCGGATTTCAGAGATAATTTGGGGAGATGGGAATGTTATAACCATAGACATGTATATTATGTCTATGGTTATAACGCCCTGTTAGTCGTCCGTTTGTAAAAACGGTACCGTGAATAATGACGCGATGACTTGTGCTTGAGACAAGGGTTGCACGTCGTCCAATAAGTGAACGTTTGCAACTAAACCCTTCGATTTTTATCACAATTACGTAAACAAAAAGCACATGACATGTATCAAGTTATTTATCGTAAAGTTATGGACTCCTAAATATTCATATTCTAGACACGGTTTTTAGCTTAGTAACCACGATACGTAACATGACAAGGTGAAGGTGATCGGTGACACAATACGTTTATATCTCCTTACCCTTTACTGTTTCTGTTTACACTAAACTACATTTGACTAGTTTGATTAGAGTTATTGTGAGCGATGTTAATATTCATGCCAGAAACACTAATTATAGACACTAATTATAAATAAATATATAATTATAAATATATAATTATAAACTATATAATTATATAATTATAAATATAAACACTAATTATAGCCACAATAAAAAAGTTAATTGTGTAATACCAGATACATTTATTTGCAGCTTGTTAGTAAATAATAATGTTTTATGTATATTTTTAATATGAATATGGTGCCACCATGTAGGCGTTTCCCGAATCTCTCCAAACGACCAGCCCGTGTATATATATATATTTTACAGTATACATGGGATCCTATTTATTTAAAGGAAGTCAATAAACGAAATATATTGACATAGATGTGAAATTGACTAATTTAATTTATTAAATGAACTAGATTTATTTTTGTGCTATATGTAAAAGTTGTACATTTGAAATGTCTTGTCAAGTGTCTTGCATTTTTTTTGCGCTGTACAAACTGTACAATAACTTTGTGTTTGTGTGTCCATAAAACAAGAGTAGTGTTTATTCCTGGAATAATTTTTTTAAACGAGTTTGAACTTGTGAATAAATGCGGTCTTTTTATTCCCCCCCCCGTCGAAATCTGTTAACCCAATTAAATATCCATGTCAATCAATCAATAACAATTATTTTATAAAGCCCTTTTTACAACAAAGTTGTCATGAAGTGCTTTTACAAACACCTAGCCTGAATCCGATAGAGCACACATTGACAAGTTTAACAAGTTGATACACAGTAGCTAGGAAAAACTCCCTGATGGGTCGAATTTAGGAAGAAACCTAGAGAGGAACCAGGATCTCTGGGGTAGTAGTAGCAGGTGTTACAACTGTAAAGACAAGTTTACAACATGTTGTGCTACGCAGCTCATGTGTAGCAGGGTGTGAAACCTTCTGTTGGTTTGGACAGTGTGCCACAGTACACCTTCTGTTGGTTTGGACAGTGTGCCACAGTAAACCTTCTGTTGGTTTGGACAGTGTGCCACAGTGCACCTTCTGTTGGTTTGGACAGTGTGCCACAGTGCACCTTCTGTTGGTTTGGACAGTGTGCCACAGTAAACCTTCTGTTGGTTTGGACAGTGTGCCACAGTGCACCTTCTGTTGGTTTGGACAGTGTGCCACCGTGAACCTTCTGTTGGTTTGGACAGTGCGCCACAGTGCACCTTCTGTTGGTTTGGACCAGCCTTCGTTGCCCTTGCATATTGATAAAACCTGTGCGCCCTACACCCTGATGCTGGTTTGTAGTAGGTACTCACCACTGTCAGTAGGTACTCACCACTGTCTGTTGGTACTCACCACTGCTGACCGGGACCACTGTTGGTAGGTACTCACCACTGCTGACCAGGACCACTGTTGGTAGGTACTCACTACTGCTGACCAGGACCACTGTTGGTAGGTACTCACCACTGCTACTCACCACTGCTGACCAGGACCACTGTTGGTAGGTACTCACTACTGCTGACCAGGACCACTGTCAGTAGGTACTCACCACTACTGACCAGGACCACTGTCAGTAGGTACTCACCACTACTGACCAGGACCACTGTCAGTAGGTACTCACCACTGTCTGTAGGTACTCACCACTGCTGACCGGGACCACTGTCTGTAGGTACTCACCACTGTCTGTAGGTACCACTGCTGACCAGGACCACTGTCTGTAGGTACTCACCACTGTCTGTAGGTACCACTGCTGACCAGGACCACTGTCTGTAGGTACCACTGCTGACTGGGACCACTGTCTGTAGGTACTCACCACTGTCTGTAGGTACCACTGCTGACTGGGACCACTGTCTGTAGGTACTCACCACTGTCTGTAGGTACTCACCACTGCTGACCAGGACCACTGTCTGTAGGTACTCACCACTGTCTGTAGGTACCACTGCTGACCAGGACCACTGTCTGTAGGTACCACTGCTGACTGGGACCACTGTCTGTAGGTACTCACCACTGTCTGTAGGTACCACTGCTGACTGGGACCACTGTCTGTAGGTACTCACCACTGTCTGTAGGTACTCACCACTGCTGACCAGGACCACTGTCTGTAGGTACTCACCACTGTCTGTAGGTACCACTGCTGACTGGGACCACTGTCTGTAGGTACTCACCACTGTCTGTAGGTACCACTGCTGACTGGGAGTACCCCACAAGTCCTTTTGTTTCAGAGAAGCTCTGACCTAGTTGTCTGGCCGTAATAATTTGGTTTGTAGGACATTGTCCCAATCCTGGTCTGGAGGACATTGAACCAATCCTGGTCTGGAGGACATTGATCCAATCCTGGTCTGGAGGACAGTGATCCAATCCTGGTCTGGAGGACATTGACCCAATCCTGGTCTGGAGGACATTGACCCAATCCTGTTCTGGAGGACATTGTCCCAATCCTGGTCTGGAGGACATTGACCTAATCCTGGTCTGGAAGACATTGTCCCAATCCTGGTCTGGAGGACATTGACCCAATCCTGGTCTGGAGGACATTGACATAATCCTGGTCTGGAGGACATTGACCCAATCCTGGTCTGGAGGACATTGACCCAATCCTGGTCTGGAGGACATTGACATAATCCTGGTCTGGAGGACATTGACCCAATCCTGGTCTGGAGGACATTGACCCAATCCTGGTCTGGAGGACATTGTCCCAATCCTGGTCTGGAGGACATTGACATAATCCTAGTCTGGAGGACATTGACCCAATCCTGGTCTGGAGGACATTGACCCAATCCTGGTCTGGAGGACATTGACCCAATCCTGGTCTGGAGGACATTGACCCAATCCTGGTCTGGAGGACATTGACCCAATCCTGGTCTGGAGGACATTGACCCAATCCTGGTCTGGAGGACATTGACATAATCCTGGTCTGGAGGACATTGACCCAATCCTGGTCTGGAGGACATTGACCCAATCCTGGTCTGGAGGACATTGACATAATCCTGGTCTGGAGGACATTGACCCAATCCTGGTCTGGAGGACATTGACCCAATCCTGGTCTGGAGGACATTGTCCCAATCCTGGTCTGGAGGACATTGACATAATCCTAGTCTGGAGGACATTGACCCAATCCTGGTCTGGAGGACATTGACCCAATCCTGGTCTGGAGGACATTGACCCAATCCTGGTCTGGAGGACATTGACCCAATCCTGGTCTGGAGGACATTGACCCAATCCTGGTCTGGAGGACATGTCCCAATCCTCAGTGAATGGCACCTTTACATAATCTTAACCCTATGTCACTACAAGAGCATATTCTGAATTACTTGTGTAAAATAATAAATAGCAACATTAAGAGGCTGAGAAGTACTGTTAAGAATGATGATGATGTCATAGTTTTAGTTTTATGATGTCAGCATATATTTATTCCATATTTTCCCTTTTTGTTTATCCAGAACATAACTGTCTGACGGGGAGGTGTTCTGACAGGGAGGTGTTCTGACAGGAGGTGTTCTGACAGAAGGTGTTCTGACAGGGAGGTGTTCTGACAGAAGGTGTTCTGACAGGAGGTGTTCTGACAGGGAGGTGTTCTGACAGGAGGTGTTCTGACAGAAGGTGTTCTGACAGGGAGGTGTTCTGACAGGGAGGTGTTCTGACAGGGAGGTGTTCTGACATGGAGGTGTTCTGACAGGGAGGTGTTCTGACATGGAGGTGTTCTGACAGGAGGTGTTCTGACAGGGAGGTGTTCTGACAGGAGGTGTTCTGACAGAAGGTGTTCTGACAGGAGGTGTTCTGACAGAAGGTGTTCTGACAGGGAGGTGTTCTGACAGGGAGGTGTTCTGACAGGGAGGTGTTCTGACAGGGAGGTGTTCTGACAGGGAGGTGTTCTGACATGGAGGTGTTCTGACAGGGAGGTGTTCTGACAGGGAGGTGTTCTGACAGGGAGGTGTTCTGACAGGAGGTGTTCTGACAGGGAGGTGTTCTGACAGGGAGGTGTTCTGACATGGAGGTGTTCTGACAGAAGGTGTTCTGACAGGAGGTGTTCTGACAGGGAGGTGTTCTGACATGGAGGTGTTCTGACAGAAGGTGTTCTGACAGAAGGTGTTCTGACAGGGAGGTGTTCTGACAGGAGGTGTTCTGACAGGGAGGTGTTCTGACATGGAGGTGTTCTGACAGGGAGGTGTTCTGACATGGAGGTGTTCTGACAGGGAGGTGTTCTGACAGAAGGTGTTCTGACAGGGAGGTGTTCTGACAGGTAGGTGTTCTGACAGGGAGGTGTTCTGACAGAAGGTGTTCTGACAGGGAGGTGTTCTGACATGGAGGTGTTCTGACAGGGAGGTGTTCAGACATGGAGGTGTTCTGACAGAAGGTGTTCTGACAGGGAGGTGTTCTGACAGGGAGGTGTTCTGACAGGGAGGTGTTCTGACAGGGAGGTGTTCTGACAGGGAGGTGGTCTGACAGGGAGGTGTTCTGACAGGGAGGTGTTCTGACAGAAGGTGTTCTGACAGGGAGGTGTTCTGACAGGGAGGTGTTCTGACAGGGAGGTGTTCTGACAGAAGGTGTTCTGACAGAAGGTGTTCTGACAGGGAGGTGTTCTGACAGGGAGGTGTTCTGACAGGGAGGTGTTCTGACAGGGAGGCTTCTGACAGAAGGTGTTCTGACGGGGAGGTGTTCTGACAGGGAGGTGTTCTGACAGGGAGGTGTTCTGACAGAAGGTGTTCTGACAGGGAGGTGTTCTGACAGGGAGGTGTTCTGACATGGAGGTGTTCTGACAGAAGGTGTTCTGACAGGGAGGTGTTCTGACAGGAGGTGTTCTGACAGGGAGGTGTTCTGACAGGGAGGTGTTCTGACAGAAGGTGTTCTGACAGAAGGTGTTCTGACAGGGAGGTGTTCTGACAGAAGGTGTTCTGACAGAAGGTGTTCTGACAGGGAGGTGTTCTGACAGGGAGGTGTTCTGACAGAAGGTGTTCTGACAGGAGGTGTTCTGACAGGGAGGTGTTCTGACAGGGAGGTGTTCTGACAGAAGGTGTTCTGACAGGAGGTGTTCTGACAGGGAGGTGTTCTGACAGGAGGTGTTCTGACAGAAGGTGTTCTGACAGGGAGGTGTTCTGACAGGGAGGTGTTCTGACAGGGAGGTGTTCTGACAGGGAGGTGTTCTGACATGGAGGTGTTCTGACAGGGAGGTGTTCTGACAGGGAGGTGTTCTGACAGGGAGGTGTTCTGACAGGGAGGTGTTCTGACAGGAGGTGTTCTGACAGGGAGGTGTTCTGACAGGGAGGTGTTCTGACATGGAGGTGTTCTGACAGAAGGTGTTCTGACAGGGAGGTGTTCTGACAGGAGGTGTTCTGACAGAAGGTGTTCTGACGGGGAGGTGTTCTGACAGGGATGTGTTCTGACAGGGAGGTGTTCTGACAGGGATGTGTTCTGACAGGGAGGTGTTCTGAAAAAGGTGTTCTGACGTGGAGGTGTTCTGACAGAAGGTGTTCTGACAGGGAGGTGTTCTGAAAAAGGTGTTCTGACAGGGAGGTTTCTGACAGGGAGGTGTTCTGACAGGGAGGTGTTCTGACAGGGAGGTGTTCTGACAGGGAGGTGGTAGAATGTGAAAGATATTAAGTGTGAAGCTACAGATGATTAACCCTTCGTGTGTCTGCTGATTTTGTTTTTTTGTGGATGCTTGACCTATGTCCACTCTGCTC
>CM055741.1:191719-231719 GCA_029465975.1 Dallia pectoralis | reverse complement strand
CCTTTAACCCTAACCCTGGATTAACACAAGGCTGAACAGAAAGCTGGATCAGTCATGTGATATCATTATGAGGACATTGGTGAGGATCGACCAATCAGAGCTTCTGTAATAATTAAAATAAAAACCAGCCATTCTGGAACCCAAAGTATTCCCTCACCTGGCAATAAGAAGCTGGTTATGTTCCGGAAACACTGAATCTGCCTGTTTTCTGGACTTCCCTCCTGGACGATCTCTGTATGTGTGTCTTAATATAAAATGTGTTACTAGAACAATCACAAAAATAAATGTCCTCACCTGACAACAAGGCAGAACTATTCTTTAGTGCACATGGGTTTACATGTTAGGTTTAGCAGTTGGGGAAACGTTTGACTTGGAATGGGAATGTATCTGTGTGCAGATTGGAGCGTCTCTGTTTGCCAGTAGTGTATTTGTGTGCAGATTGGAGGGTCTCTGTTTGCCAGTAGTGTATTTGTGTGCAGATTGGAGCGTCTCTGTTTGCCAGTAGTGTATTTGTGTGCAGATTGGAGCGTCTCTGTTTGCCAGTAGTGTATTTGTGTGCAGATTGGAGCGTCTCTGTTTGCCAGTAGTGTATTTGTGTGCAGATTGGAGCGTCTCTGTTTGCCAGTAGTGTATTTGTGTGCAGATTGGAGCGTCTCTGTTTGCCAGTAGTGTATTTGTGTGCAGATTGGAGCGTCTCTGTTAGCCAGTAGTTTATTTGTGTGCAGATTGGAGCGTCTCTGTTTGCCAGTAGTGTATTTGTGTGCAGATTGGAGCGTCTCTGTTTGCCAGTAGTGTATTTGTGTGCAGATTGGAGCGTCTCTGTTTGCCAGTAGTGTATTTGTGTGCAGATTGGAGCGTCTCTGTTAGCCAGTAGTTTATTTGTGTGCAGATTGGAGCGTCTCTGTTTGCCAGTAGTGTATTTGTGTGCAGATTGGAGCGTCTCTGTTTGCCAGTAGTGTATTTGTGTGCAGATTGGAGCGTCTCTGTTTGCCAGTAGTGTATTTGTGTGCAGATTGGAGGGTCTCTGTTTGCCAGTAGTGTATTTGTGTGCAGATTGGAGCGTCTCTGTTAGCCAGTAGTGTATTTGTGTGCAGATTGTAGCGTCTCTGTTTGCCAGTAGTGTATTTGTGTGCAGATTGGAGCGTCTCTGTTTGCCAGTAGTGTATTTGTGTGCAGATTGGAGTATCTCTGTTTGCCAGTAGTGTATTTGTGTGCAGATTGGAGCGTCTCTGTTTGCCAGTAGTGTATTTGTGTGCAGATTGGAGGGTCTCTGTTTGCCAGTAGTGTATTTGTGTGCAGATTGGAGTATCTCTGTTTGCCAGTAGTGTATTTGTGTGCAGATTGGAGCGTCTCTGTTTGCCAGTAGTGTATTTGTGTGCAGATTGGAGCGTCTCTGTTTGCCAGTAGTGTATTTGTGTGCAGATTGGAGCGTCTCTGTTTGCCAGTAGTGTATTTGTGTGCAGATTGGAGCGTCTCTGTTTGCCAGTAGTTTATTTGTGTGCAGATTGGAGCGTCTCTGTTTGCCAGTAGTGTATTTGTGTGCAGATTGGAGCGTCTCTGTTTGCCAGCAGTGTATTTGTGTGCAGATTGGAGCGTCTCTGTTTGCCAGTAGTGTATCTGTGTGCAGATTGGAGCGTCTCTGTTTGCCAGTAGTGTATTTGTGTGCAGATTGGAGCGTCTCTGTTAGCCAGTAGTGTATTTGTGTGCAGATTGGAGCGTCTCTGTTAGCCAGTAGTGTATTTGTGTGCAGATTGGAGCGTCTCTGTTTGCCAGTAGTGTATTTGTGTGCAGATTGGAGCGTCTCTGTTAGCCAGTAGTGTATTTGTGTGCAGATTGGAGCGTCTCTGTTTGCCAGTAGTGTATTTGTGTGCAGATTGGAGGGTCTCTGTTTGCCAGTAGTGTATTTGTGTGCAGATTGGAGCGTCTCTGTTTGCCAGTAGTGTATTTGTGTGCAGATTGGAGCGTCTCTGTTTGCCAGTAGTGTATTTGTGTGCAGATTGGAGCGTCTCTGTTTGCCAGTAGTGTATTTGTGTGCAGATTGGAGCGTCTCTGTTTGCCAGTAGTGTATTTGTGTGCAGATTGGAGCGTCTCTGTTTGCCAGCAGTGAAGGCTCTGGGCTGTTTATTGGTCTGGCTGGAACAGGAGCTGCTGGAGGAATCGCTGTAGCTGGATTTGAATGGAACGTAAGTAAACTCCACCCCAACACACACATTTTATACATACATATATACATACATTCATACATACATTCATACATACATACATACATACATACATACATACACGCATACATACAGACAGACGTACAGACATACATACATACATACATACATACAGACATATATACATACATACAAACATACATATATACATAAATACATACATACATACATATATATATACAGATTTACTAATTACTATTTTAGTCAGCAGGGGGCAGCAGATAGACGAATTACTATTTTAGACAGCAGGGGGCAGCAGATTTACTAATTACTATTTTAGTCAGCAGGGGGCAGCAGATAGACGAATTACTATTTTAGACAGCAGGGGGCAGCAGATTTACTAATTACTATTTTAGTCAGCAGGGGGCAGCAGATAGACGAATTACTATTTTAGTCAGCAGGGGGCAGCAGATAGACGAATTACTATTTTAGTCAGCAGGGGGCAGCAGATTTACTAATTACTATTTTAGTCAGCAGGGGGCAGCAGATTTACTAATTACTATTTTAGTCAGCAGGGGGCAGCAGATTTACTAATTACTATTTTAGTCAGCAGGGGGCAGCAGATAGACTAATTACTATTTTAGTCAGCAGGGGGCAGCAGATTTACTAATTACTATTTTAGTCAGCAGGGGGCAGCAGATAGACTAATTACTATTTTAGACAGCAGGGGGCAGCATATTTACTAATTACTAGACTAATGACTATTTTAGTCAGCAGGGGGCAGCATATTTACTAATTACTAGACTAATTACTATTTTAGTCAGCAGGGGGCAGCAGATTTACTAATTACTATTTTAGTCAGCAGGGGGCAGCAGATAGACTAATTACTATTTTAGACAGCAGGGGCAGCATATTTACTAATTACTAGACTAATGACTATTTTAGTCAGCAGGGGGCAGCATATTTACTAATTACTAGACTAATTACTATTTTAGTCAGCAGGGGGCAGCAGATAGACTAATTACTATTTTAGTCAGCAGGGGGCAGCAGATAGACTAATTACTATTTTAGTCAGCAGGGGGCAGCAGATTTACTAATTACTATTTCAGTCAACGGGGGACATAATTATTAATAACAAGACTATTTGCACTTAAAATGCATTTAATGATTATTAAACTAAACTATCATAAGTTCACCAAGCACAGCCAGAAGAGGACTGGTCAGCCCTCAGAGCCTGGTTCCTCTCTAGGTTTCTTCCAAAATTTGACCCATCAGGGAGTTCTTTCTAGCCACTATTACTTTAAATAAATTAACACAATTAACATTTGAAGATGCAGACCAAATCTCTTCAGATTACGCCAACAAATCAACAAATTATATTCCTCAAAGTCTGAAGGGATTTTATTTTAATGAAAATAATGGATTAATATATTTTACTATATTTCCTTTTTTAAACTCATTTCATGCCTGTTTCCATTCAAGATGTTTCCTACTAAACAGTAGTTTATATACTGTAGTACTTCTATATGTAATATATCCTCTCATTAGTGAGACTAAACAGTAGTGTATATATACTGTAGTACTTCTATATGTAATATATCCTCTCATTAGTGAGACTAAACAGTAGTTTATATACTGTAGTACTTATATATGTAATATATCCTCTCATTAGTGAGACTAAACAGTAGTGTATATATACTGTAGTACTTCTATATGTAATATATCCTCTCATTAGTGATACTATACAGTAGTGTATATATACTGTAGTACTTCTATATGTAATATATCCTCTCATTAGTGATACTAAACAGTAGTTTATATATACTGTAGTACTTCTGTATGTAATATATCCTCTCATTAGTGAGACTAAACAGTAGTGTATATATACTGTAGTACTTCTATATGTAATATATCCTCTCATTAGTGAGACTAAACAGTAGTGTTTATATACTTTAGTACTTCTATATGTAATATATCCTCTCATTAGTGATACTAAACAGTAGTGTTTATATACTGTAGTACTTCTATATGTAATATATCCTCTCATTAGTGATACTAAACAGTAGTGTTTATATACTGTAGTACTTCTATATGTAATATATCCTCTCATTAGTGATACTAAACAGTAGTGTATATATACTGTAGTACTTCTATATGTAATATATCCTCTCATTAGTGAGACTAAACAGTAGTGTATATATACTGTAGTACTTCTATATGTAATATATCCTCTCATTAGTGATACTAAACAGTAGTGTTTATATACTGTAGTACTTCTATATGTAATATATCCTCTCATTAGTGAGACTAAACAGTAGTGTTTATATACTGTAGTACTTCTATATGTAATATATCCTCTCATTAGTGATACTAAACAGTAGTGTTTATATACTGTAGTACTTCTATATGTAATATATCCTCTCATTAGTGATACTATACAGTAGTGTATATATACTGTAGTACTTCTATATGTAATATATCCTCTCATTAGTGATACTATACAGTAGGGTATATATACTGTAGTACTTCTATATGTAATATATCCTCTCATTAGTGAGACTAAACAGTAGTGTTTATATACTGTAGTACTTCTATATGTAATATATCCTCTCATTAGTGATACTAAACAGTAGTGTTTATATACTGTAGTACTTCTATATGTAATATATCCTCTCATTAGTGATACTAAACAGTAGTGTATATATACTGTAGTACTTCTATATGTAATATATCCTCTCATTAGTGAGACTAAACAGTAGTGTATATATACTGTAGTACTTCTATATGTAATATATCCTCTCATTAGTGATACTAAACAGTAGTGTATATATATACTGTAGTACTTCTATATGTAATATATCCTCTCATTAGTGATACTATACAGTAGTGTATATATACTGTAGTACTTCTATATGTAATATATCCTCTCATTAGTGATACTATACAGTAGTGTATATATACTGTAGTACTTCTATATGTAATATATCCTCTCATTAGTGATACTAAACAGTAGTGTTTATATATACTGTAGTACTTCTATATGTAATCTATCCTCTGTCTCTCCAATTTTAGGCCACCTATGTCTTACTTGCGTTGGCCTGGGTTTTTGTCCCCGTCTATGTTTCCTCTGGGGTGAGTCACACATATAATCTGCATGTTTCAGCTGGTTTATCAGATGAGGACGTTTGTTGCTCCTCCTTTAAACATTCCTTTGTTGGGTGGATCTCAGTGTGTGTGTGTGTGTGTGTGTGTGTGTGTGTGTGTGTTCCAGATTGTCACCATGCCTGAGTATTTGGGTCGGCGTTTTGGAGGAGAGAGAATCAGAACATATCTGTCTGTCCTGTCTCTGATGTTGTCTGTCTTCACCAAGATATCAGTAAGACAAGTACACACACACACAGACACAGTCACACAGGCACACAGACACAGGCACACAGGCACACACACACACACACACACACACACACACACACACACACACACACACACACACACACACACACACACACACACACACACACACACACACACACACACACACACACACACACACACACACACACACACACACACACACACCTATACAGCCAGTCAGGGTTCAGGTAGGGTTTGAATCCAGCTCAGGCATTTGTTTAAGGGTACCATGTAGGCGTCATCAAACCTGTCAACATTTAGGGGATTGTGATTAGGGTTGGGTTGTGATTAGGGTTGGGTTGTGATTAGGGTTGGGTTGTGAGTAGGGTTGGGTTGTGATTAGGGTTGGGTTGTGATTAGGGTTGGGTTGTGATTAGGGTTGGGTTGTGATTAGGGTTGGGTTGTGATTAGGGTTGGGTTGTGATTAGGGTTGGGTTGTGATTAGGGTTGGGTTGTGATTAGGGTTGGGTTGTGATTAGGGTTGGGTTGTGATTAGGGTTGGGTTGTGATTAGGGTTGGGTTGTGATTAGGGTTGGGTTGTGATTAGGGTAGGGTTGTGATTAGGGTTGGGTTGTGATTAGGGTTGGGTTGTGATTAGGGTTGGGTTGTGATTAGGGTTGGGTTGTGATTAGGGTTGGGTTGTGATTAGGGTTGGGTTGTGATTAGGGTTGGGTTGTGATTAGGGTTAATGGAAGTAGGAAACTGTTACCATGACAACCAATGACCTGACATCTCTCCTCCCCCCAGACAGACTTGTATTCGGGGGCGTTGTTTGTCCAGGTGTGTTTAGGTTGGAACCTTTACCTGTCGACTGTCCTTATGCTGGTGGTTACTGCCCTCTACACTATAGCAGGTACACACACACGCACACGCGCACACACACACGCCACACACACACACTCTCCCCCCTTCCTATCTCTTGGTCCCTCCCTCTTCCCTCTCTTGGTCCCTCCCTCTTCCTTGTCTTGGTCCCTCCCTCTTCCTCTCTCTTGGTCCCTCCCCCTTCCCTCTCTTGGTCCCTCCCCCTTCCTCTCTCTTGGTCCCTCCCTCTTCCCTCTCTTGGTCCCTCCCTCTTCCTTGTCTTGGTCCCTCCCTCTTCCTCTGTCTTGGTCCCTCCCCCTTCCTCTCTCTTGGTCCCTCCCCCTTCCCTCTCTTGGTCCCTCCCACTTCCCTCTCTTGGTCCCTCCCTCTTCCTCTGTCTTGGTCCCTCCCCCTTCCTCTCTCTTGGTCCCTCCCCCTTCCCCTCTCTTGGTCCCTCCCCCTTCCCCTCTCTTGGTCCCTCCCTCTTCCTCTGTGTTGGTCCCTCCCCCTTCCTTGTCTTGGGCCCTCCCCTTCCTCTCTCTTGGGCCCTCCCTCTTCCTCTGTCTTGGTCCCTCCCCTTCCTCTCTCTTGGTCCCTCCCCCTTCCCTCTCTTGGTCCCTCCCCCTTCCCTCTCTTGGTCCCTCCCCCTTCCTCTCTCTTGGTCCCTCCCCCTTCCTCTCTCTTGGTCCCTCCCCCTTCCTCTCTCTTGGTCCCTCCCCCTTCCTCTCTCTTGGTCCCTCCCCCTTCCTCTCTCTTGGTCCCTCCCCTTCTTCTCTCTTGGTCCCTCCCCCTTCTTCTCTCTTGGTCCATCTCTCCTCTCTCTTGGTCCCTCCCCCTTCCTCTCTCTTGGTCCCTCCCCTTCCTCTCTCTTGGTCCCTCCCCTTCTTCTCTCTTGGTCCATCTCTCCTCTCTCTTGGTCCCTCCCCCTTCCTCTCTCTTGGTCCCTCCCCCTTCCTCTCTCTTGGTCCCTCCATTTTCCTTGTCTTGGTCCCTCCCTCTTCCTCTCTCTTGGTCCCTCCCCTTCCATTTTTTTTATCTCTCTCTCCTCTTTCTTCAATCAGGTGGCCTAGCAGCTGTAATTTATACAGACACTCTGCAGACCTTCGTCATGATGATTGGTGCTATAATCCTCACCATCACAGGTAACACAAACCCCAGACATCTCCAGTTAGATGAGAACACCAGACATCTCCAGTTAGATGAGAACACCAGACATCTCCAGTTAGATGAGAACACCAGACATCTCCAGTTAGATGAGAACACCAGACATCTCCATTTAGATGAGAACACCAGACATCTCCAGTTAGATGAGAACACCAGACATCTCCAGTTAGATGAGAACACCAGACATCTCCAGTTAGATGAGAACACCAGACATCTCCAGTTAGATGAGAACACCAGACATCTCCAGTTAGACAGATGAGAACACCAGACATCTCCAGTTAGACAGATGAGAACACCAGACATCTCCATTTAGATGAGAACACCAGACATCTCCAGTTAGATGAGAACACCAGACATCTCCAGTTAGACAGATGAGAACACCAGACATCTCCAGTTAGATGAGAACACAAGACATCTCCATTTAGATGAGAACACAAGACATCTCCATTTAGATGAGAACACCAGACATCTCCAGTTAGATGAGAACACCAGACATCTCCAGTTAGATGAGAACACCAGACATCTCCAGTTAGATGAGAACACCAGACATCTCCAGTTAGACAGATGAGAACACCAGACATCTCCAGTTAGATGAGAACACCAGACATCTCCAGTTAGACAGATGAGAACACCAGACATCTCCAGTTAGACAGATGAGAACACCAGAAATCTCCAGTTAGACAGATGAGAACACCAGACATCTCCAGTTAGACAGATGAGAACCCCAGCCATCTCCAGTTAGATGAGAACACCAGACATCTCCAGTTAGACAGATGAGAACACCAGACATCTCCAGTTAGATGAGAACACCAGACATCTCCAGTTAGATGAGAACACCAGACATCTCCAGTTAGATGAGAACACCAGACATCTCCAGTTAGACAGATGAGAACACCAGACATCTCCAGTTAGACAGATGAGAACACCAGACATCTCCAGTTAGACAGATGAGAACACCAGACATCTCCAGTTAGATGAGAACACCAGACATCTCCAGTTAGACAGATGAGAACCCCAGACATCTCCAATTAGATGAGAACACCAGACATCTCCAGTAAGACAGATGAGAACCCCAGACATCTCCAGTTAGATGAGAACACCAGACACCTCCAGTTAGATGAGAACACCAGACACCTCCAGTTAGATGAGAACACCAGACATCTCCAGTTAGATGAGAACACCAGACATCTCCAGTTAGACAGATGAGAACACCAGACATCTCCAGTTAGACAGATGAGAACACCAGACATCTCCAGTTAGACAGATGAGAACACCAGAAATCTCCAGTTAGACAGATGAGAACACCAGACATCTCCAGTTAGACAGATGAGAACACCAGACATCTCCAGTTAGACAGATGAGAACACCAGACATCTCCAGTTAGACAGATGAGAACACCAGACATCTCCAGTTAGATGAGAACACCAGACATCTCCAGTTAGACAGATGAGAACACCAGACATCTCCAGTTAGATGAGAACACCAGACATCTCCAGTTAGACAGATGAGAACACCAGACATCTCCAGTTAGACAGATGAGAACACCAGACATCTCCAGTTAGATGAGAACACCAGACATCTCCAGTTAGATGAGAACACCAGACATCTCCAGTTAGATGAGAACACCAGACATCTCCAGTTAGATGAGAACACCAGACATCTCCAGTTAGACAGATGAGAACACCAGACATCTCCAGTTAGACAGATGAGAACACCAGACATCTCCAGTTAGACAGATGAGAACACCAGACATCTCCAGTTAGACAGATGAGAACACCAGACATCTCCAGTTAGACAGATGAGAACACCAGACATCTCCAGTTAGACAGATGAGAACACCAGACATCTCCAGTTAGACAGATGAGAACACCAGACATCTCCAGTTAGATGAGAACACCAGACATCTCCAGTTAGATGAGAACACCAGACATCTCCAGTTAGACAGATGAGAACACCAGACATCTCCAGTTAGATGAGAACACCAGACATCTCCAGTTAGATGAGAACACCAGACATCTCCAGTTAGATGAGAACACCAGACATCTCCAGTTAGATGAGAACACCAGACATCTCCAGTTAGACAGATGAGAACACCAGACATCTCCAGTTAGATGAGAACACCAGACATCTCCAGTTAGACAGATGAGAACACCAGACATCTCCAGTTAGACAGATGAGAACACCAGACATCTCCAGTTAGACAGATGAGAACACCAGACATCTCCAGTTAGATGAGAACACCAGACATCTCCAGTTAGACAGATGAGAACCCCAGACATCTCCAGTTAGATGAGAACACCAGACACCTCCAGTTAGATGAGAACACCAGACACCTCCAGTTAGATGAGAACACCAGACATCTCCAGTTAGATGAGAACACCAGACATCTCCAGTTAGATGAGAACACCAGACATCTCCAGTTAGATGAGAACACCAGACATCTCCAGTTAGACAGATGAGAACACCAGACATCTCCAGTTAGATGAGAACACCAGACATCTCCAGTTAGACAGATGAGAACCCCAGACATCTCCAGTTAGATGAGAACACCAGACATCTCCAGTTAGACTGATGAGAACCCCAGACATCTCCAGTTAGATGAGAACACCAGACACCTCCAGTTAGATGAGAACACCAGACACCTCCAGTTAGATGAGAACACCAGACATCTCCAGTTAGATGAGAACACCAGACATCTCCAGTTAGATGAGAACACCAGACATCTCCAGTTAGATGAGAACACCAGACATCTCCAGTTAGATGAGAACACCAGACATCTCCAGTTAGATGAGAACACCAGACATCTCCAGTTAGATGAGAACACCAGACATCTCCAGTTAGACAGATGAGAACACCAGACATCTCCAGTTAGACAGATGAGAACACCAGACATCTCCAGTTAGACAGAACACCAGACATCTCCAGTTAGACAGATGAGAACACCAGACACCTCCAGACAGTTGAGAGAACACCAGACATCTCCAGTTAGACAGATGACAGACATCTCCAGTTAGATGAGAACACCAGACATCTCCAGTTAGACAGATGAGAACACCAGACATCTCCAGACAGATGAGAACACCAGACATCTCCAGTTAGACAGATGAGAACACCAGACATCTCCAGTTAGACAGATGAGAACACCAGACATCTCCAGTTAGACAGATCCAGTTAGACAGATGAGAACACCAGACATCTCCAGTTAGACAGATGAGAATGAGAACCAGACACCAGACCAGACATCTCCAGTTAGACAGATGAGAACACCAGACATCTCCAGTTAGATGAGAACACCAGACATCTCCAGTTGATGAGAACACCAGACATCTCCAGTTAGACAGATGAGAACACCAGACATCTCCAGAACACCAGACAGATGAGAACACCAGACATCTCCAGTTAGACAGATGAGAACACAGACATCTCCAGTTAGACAGATGAGACATCTCCAGTTAGACAGATGAGAACACCAGACATCTCCAGTTAGACAGATGAGAACACCAGACATCTCCAGTTAGACAGATGAGAACACCAGACATCTCCAGTTAGACAGATGAGAACACCAGACATCTCCAGTTAGACAGATGAGAACACCAGACATCTCCAGTTAGACAGATGAGAACACCAGACATCTCCAGTTAGACAGATGAGAACACCAGACATCTCCAGTTAGATGAGAACACCAGACATCTCCAGTTAGATGAGAACACCAGACATCTCCACAGATGAGAACACCAGACATCTCCAGTTAGATGAGAACACCAGACATCTCAGTTAGATGAGAACAGACATCTCCAGTTAGATGAGAACACCAGACATCTCCAGTTAGATGAGAACACCAGACATCTCCAGTTAGATGAGAACACCAGACATCTCCAGTTAGATGAGAGACATCTCCAGACATCACCAGTTAGACAGATGAGAACACCAGACATCTCCAGTTTGAGAACACCAGACATCTCCAGTTAGATGAGAACACCAGACATCTCCAGTTAGACAGATAGACATCTCCAGTTAGATGAGAACACCAGACATCTCCAGTTAGATGAGAACACCAGACATCTCCAGTTAGATGAGAACACCAGACATCTCCAGTTAGATGAGAACACCAGACATCTCCAGTTAGATGAGAACACCAGACATCTCCAGTTAGATGAGAACACCAGACATCTCCAGTTTAGAACAGATGAGAACACCAGACATCTCCAGTTAGATGAGAACACCAGACATCTCCCAGACATCTCCAGTTAGACAGATGAGAACCCAGACATCTCCAGTTAGATGAGAACACCAGACATCTCCAGTTAGACTGATGAGAACCCCAGACATCTCCAGTTAGATGAGAACACCAGACATCTCCAGTGAGAACACCAGACACCTCCAGTTAGATGAGAACACCAGACATCTCCAGTTAGATGAGAACACCAGACATCTCCAGTTAGATGAGAACACCAGACATCTCCAGTTAGATGAGAACACCAGACATCTCCAGTTAGATGAGAACACCAGACATCTCCAGTTAGATGAGAACACCAGACATCTCCAGTTAGACAGATGAGAACACCAGACATCTCCAGTTAGATGAGAACACCAGACATCTCCAGTTAGATGAGAACACCAGACATCTCCAGTTAGACAGATGAGAACACCAGACATCTCCAGTTAGACAGATGAGAACACCAGACATCTCCAGTTAGATGAGAACACCAGACATCTCCAGTTAGATGAGAACACCAGACATCTCCAGTTAGACAGATGAGAACACCAGACATCTCCAGTTAGACAGACATCTCCATGAGAACACCAGACATCTCCAGTTAGACACAGAGACAGATGAGAACACCAGACATCTCCAGTTAGATGAGAACACCAGACATCTCCAGTTAGATGAGAACACCAGACATCTCCAGTTAGATGAGAACACCAGACATCTCCAGTCCAGTTAGATGAGACAGATGAGAACACCAGACATCTCCAGTTAGACAGATGAGAACACCAGACATCTCCAGTTAGACAGATGAGAACACCAGACATCTCCAGTTAGACAGATGAGAACACCAGACATCTCCAGTTAGACAGATGAGAACACCAGACATCTCCAAGTCTTAATAAATTACAATATTTTTATGTGACAATAAGACCTAGATGTTGACTTTTCACCCCACCGTTTCTGCTTCCATCCCTATCTTCATCTTTCTCTCCAGCTTTCAATAAGATTGGAGGGTACAATAACTTGGAAAGAGTTTACCGGGCTGCGATACCTTCTAAGGTTCGTCAGTTACACTCCTCATGTCTATTTGTTTTTAAACTTGACGTGGTCACTTCTGTAGCAACAAGTACATAATATGTCACCTACTACTGTTGGGTTATTAAAGAATGTGTTTTTGAAATTCAAACAGTTCTGAGTAGTTATTGCATCATCATTATACCAATATAAACCATAGCTGGTCATATTATTACCTGTGTGTTGGGCTAGTTAATCTGAACTAGTCACATATTATTACCTGTGTGTTGGGCTAGTTAATCTGAACTAGTCACATATTATTACCTGTGTGTTGGGCTAGTTAATCTGAACTAGTCACATATTATTACCTGTGTGTTGGGCTAGTTAATCTGAACTAGTCACATATTATTACCTGTGTGTTGGGCTAGTTAATCTGAACTAGTCACATATTATTACCTGTGTGTTGGGCTAGTTAATCTGAACTAGTCACATATTATTACCTGTGTGTTGAGCTAGTTAATCTGAACTAGTCACATATTATTACCTGTGTTGGGCTAGTTAATCTGAACTAGTCACATATTATTACCTGTGTGTTGGGCTAGTTAATCTGAACTAGTCACATATTATTACCTGTGTGTTGGGCTAGTTAATCTGAACTAGTCACATATTATTACCTGTGTGTTGGGCTAGTTAATCTGAACTAGTCACATATTATTACCTGTGTGTTGGGCTAGTTAATCTGAACTAGTCACATATTATTACCTGTGCGTTGGGCTAGTTAATCTGAACTAGTCACATATTATTACCTGTGTGTTGGGCTAGTTAATCTGAACTAGTCACATATTATTACCTGTGTGTTGGGCTAGTTAATCTGAACTAGTCACATATTATTACCTGTGTGTTGGGCTAGTTAATCTGAACTAGTCACATATTATTACCTGTGTGTTGGGCTAGTTAATCTGAACTAGTCACATATTATTACCTGTGTGTTGGGCTAGTTAATCTGAACTAGTCACATATTATTACCTGTGTGTTGGGCTAGTTAATCTGAACTAGTCACATATTATTACCTGTGTGTTGAGCTAGTTAATCTGAACTAGTCACATATTATTACCTGTGTTGGGCTAGTTAATCTGAACTAGTCACATATTATTACCTGTGTGTTGGGCTAGTTAATCTGAACTAGTCACATATTATTACCTGTGTGTTGAGCTAGTTAATCTGAACTAGTCACATATTATTACCTGTGTTGGGCTAGTTAATCTGAACTAGTCACATATTATTACCTGTGTGTTGGGCTAGTTAATCTGAACTAGTCACATATTATTACCTGTGTTGGGCTAGTTAATCTGAACTAGTCACATATTATTACCTGTGTGTTGGGCTAGTTAATCTGAACTAGTCACATATTATTACCTGTGTGTTGAGCTAGTTAATCTGAACTAGTCACATATTATTACCTGTGTGTTGGGCTAGTTAATCTGAACTAGTCACATATTATTACCTGTGTTGGGCTAGTTAATCTGAACTAGTCACATATTATTACCTGTGTGTTGGGCTAGTTAATCTGAACTAGTCACATATTATTACCTGTGTGTTGGGCTAGTTAATCTGAACTAGTCACATATTATTACCTGTGTGTTGGGCTAGTTAATCTGAACTAGTCACATATTATTACCTGTGTGTTGGGCTAGTTAATCTGAACTAGTCACATATTATTACCTGTGTGTTGAGCTAGTTAATCTGAACTAGTCACATATTATTACCTGTGTGTTGGGCTAGTTAATCTGAACTAGTCACATATTATTACCTGTGTGTTGGGCTAGTTAATCTGAACTAGTCACATATTATTACCTGTGTGTTGGGCTAGTTAATCTGAACTAGTCACATATTATTACCTGTGTGTTGGGCTAGTTAATCTGAACTAGTCACATATTATTACCTGTGTGTTGGGCTAGTTAATCTGAACTAGTCACATATTATTACCTGTGTGTTGGGCTAGTTAATCTGAACTAGTCACATATTATTACCTGTGTGTTGGGCTAGTTAATCTGAACTAGTCACATATTATTACCTGTGTGTTGGGCTAGTTAATCTGAACTAGTCACATATTATTACCTGTGTGTTGGGCTAGTTAATCTGAACTAGTCACATATTATTACCTGTGTGTTGGGCTAGTTAATCTGAACTAGTCACATATTATTACCTGTGTGTTGGGCTAGTTAATAATGATGTAATTCTCCTTGTTCTGTAGATAATTCCCAACAGTAGCTGCCATCTGCCCAGAGAGGATGCCATGCACCTGTTCCGACACCCTGTAACCGGTGACCTACCCTGGCCTGGCATGACCTTAGGACTCACCATCCTGGCCACTTGGTACTGGTGCACTGACCAGGTAAACTCTGACCCCTGTAACATCATGGTGGAAAAGTATAGCAACTAAACAAAGACTGCTTAATCCAGTTTATTTCCAAACATCAAACATGTTTTTACACCTTCAACGTTCAACATTGGCAAAGTCTGCCATCGTTTCAACATGTTACATCCATTTTTCCAGTATCCAATCAGAGTGAGCTATGTCACCCATAGTCTCTTTAGCCAATATCAGCTGAGATGATCAGAGGACTAAAGCCTGAAGAAAATGAACGAAAAACAAACACAAGTCCAGATAACCACATATACACTTTGACCCTTCCAATCCAAAGAAAGCCTGGTTTACTGTGTGCATATATATTTATGTATATGTACATAACAGTCTAATGCATAACCAGCTGAAGCAAAGTATACATATTCACTACTGTTTGTAATCATCTAATTGTTTTGAAATACATTGCTGTAAATTACTATAATGACTTAATGTCGTATCTACAAAGACACAGACTGGGCCCATAATCTGTAACCATCACTCCCGTGTTCCAATGGCACTTTGTGTTTGATAATCAAAGTGTATCATTTTAAAAGGCTAATTGATCATCATAAAACAATGTTTCAATATAGTTTGCATAGCTGTTTAATGAAGCAATACAACTGCCTTCTTTTGACCAGTTGAGTATCTGGAGCATATCAGCGTCTGTGGGTTAATTTAAACGGCTCAAAATGGCCAAATATACCAAAGTATGTATATATACAGTCTACCAGGCTAAGGTTTACCAATGTGCACAATATATATTTATGCATACAGTCTACCAGGCTAAGGTTTACCAATGTGCACAATATATATTTATGCATACAGTCTACCAGGCTAAGGTATACCAATGTGCACAATATATATTTATGCATACAGTCTACCAGGCTAAGGTTTACCAATGTGCACAATATATATTTATGCATACAGTCTACCAGGCTAAGGTTTACCAATGTGCACAATATATATTTATGCATACAGTCTACCAGGCTAAGGTTTACCAATGTGCACAATAAATACTTATGCATACAGTCTACCAGGCTAAGGTTTACCAATGTGCACAATAAATACTTATGCATAGTGTACCAGGCTAAGGTTTACCAATGTGCACAATATATATTTATGCATACAGTCTACCAGGCTAAGGTATACCAATGTGCACAATATATATTTATGCATACAGTCTACCAGGCTAAGGTTTACCAATGTGCACAATATATATTTATGCATACAGTCTACCAGGCTAAGGTTTACCAATGTGCACAATATATATTTATGCATACAGTCTACCAGGCTAAGGTATACCAATGTGCACAATATATATTTATGCATACAGTCTACCAGGCTAAGGTTTACCAATGTGCACAATATATATTTATGCATACAGTCTACCAGGCTAAGGTATACCAATGTGCACAATATATACTTATGCATACAGTCTACCAGGCTAAGGTTTACCAATGTGCACAATAAATACTTATGCATAGTGTACCAGGCTAAGGTTTACCAATGTGCACAATATATATTTATGCATACAGTCTACCAGGCTAAGGTTTACCAATGTGCACAATATATATTTATGCATACAGTCTACCAGGCTAAGGTTTACCAATGTGCACAATAAATACTTATGCATAGTGTACCAGGCTAAGGTTTACCAATGTGCACAATATATACTTATGCATAGTGTACCAGGCTAAGGTTTACCAATGTGCACAATATATACTTATGCATAGTGTACCAGGCTAAGGTTTACCAATGTGCACAATATATATTTATATATACCATGTCCCATAAACGTATAGAAAGTAAATAACAGCTACGAGTACTTCTCTGATTTGGCCCTGCAGCAAGAAACAGCTGGCGCGTAATAAGAGTAACATACAAATCTAATTGTGTTGCTTGAGCCTCACTGTCATATTGGTAAGTTTAAAATACCAGTTAATTAAAAACAGTCAGATAGAAATTATTCCAATAATATTATTGTATAACATTAAAACAATGCCCAGTCAATTTCACGAGCCAGTCTGAACAACCAATTAGACTCATTAAAAAAAGACAAATATTTTCATCTAGGTAATCAATCTACTTCCTGCTTGTGGTCTCATTGGCCCAGAGTTCAGCCAATCCTAGCTGGCCTTCTTGTTGGTAAGATGGATTTTCTTCTGCGAGGCTCCAACCAGCGCCCTATGTAGTGTGTTACTTAGTTTGGAGGAGGACACACCTCCTGGCCAATCGCATGAGCGTCGTGTGGTGACATCACATGGCAGCGACCCCGCCCATCTTTCGGCAGGACGTTGAATTGTCCGGCTAGAGCGAGTTTCGGATGGCTGCAGTGATTGGCCGTGCCAGTAGCGATGTCCTCCAATCACAGTCACCGAAGCTCGTGGCAGACGGTAAAAACTGCCTGGTTTGGCAATGACTACTTTAACCCTTCCTCTCTGGCGTCTGTCAAGACCTGGCGACACTTGACCTGGTGACCCTTGACCTGGTGACCCGATGCTCTAAAACAAAAGGCAAGTGAGTGTGTGTGAGTCAATATGAAATATATGTGTTTATTTGTACATTAGGTCATTGTGCAGCGTTCCCTGTCAGCTAAGAGTCTGTCCCATGCTAAAGGAGCGTCCATCTTGGCATCCTACCTGAAGATGTTACCCTTCATATTCATCATACTTCCTGGAATGATTAGCCGAGGACTCTACCCAGGTAATATATATATATATGTACTGTAATATACACTGGAATGTTTACTTTACCCAGTAATATATATATATATATATAGGTACTGTAATATATACTGGAATGTATATATATGTACTGGAATGTTTACTCTACCCAGGTTATATATATATGTACTGTAATATATACTGGAATGTTTACTTTACCCAGGTAATATATATATATATATATATGTACTGGAATGTTTACTCTACCCAGGTAATATATATATGTACTGTAATATACACTGGAATGTTTACTTTACCCAGTAATATATATATATATATAGGTACTGTAATATATACTGGAATGTTTACTTTACCCAGGTGATATATATATATATACTGGAATGTTTACTCTACCCAGGTAATATATATATATATGTACTGTAATATATACTGGAATACGTGGTATTTACGGTATTGTTCACTCTAGTATTTACTGAAGTTTTCACAGTGGCATTTCCTCTGTAAAGCACCATAAACTACACAGGCACTGTGTCAATGGTCCAGTGCTGTTTCCTCTGTAAAGCACTATTTATAGTATATATAAATATAGTATATGTTTACCAGATGTGCTAAAGGGGCGGTTTAAATTGAGTACAGTATTTATAGTACTTATATGTTTATCAGATGTGGTAATGGGGCAGTTTAAATTGAGTACAGTATTTATACGTTCATCAGATGTGGTAATGGGGCGGTTTAAATTGAGTACAGTGTTTATAGTACTTATATGTTTATCAGATGTGGTAATGGGGCGGTTTAAATTGAGTACAGTATTTATAGTACTTATATGTTTATCAGATGTGGTAATGGGGCGGTTTAAATTGAGTACAGTATTTATAGTACTTATATGTTTATCAGATGTGGTAATGGGGCGGTTTAAATTGAGTACAGTATTTATAGTACTTATATGTTTATCAGATGTGGTAATGGGGCGGTTTAAATTGAGGTCAGTATTTATAGTACTTATATGTTTATCAGATGTGGTAATGGGGCGGTTTAAATTGAGTACAGTATTTATAGTACTTATATGTTTATCAGATGTGGTAATGGGGCGGTTTAAATTGAGTACAGTATTTATAGTACTTATATGTTTATCAGATGTGGTAATGGGGCGGTTTAAATTGAGTACAGTATTTATAGTACTTATATGTTTATCAGATGTGGTAATGGGGCAGTTTAAATTGAGTACAGTATTTATACATTCATCAGATGTGGTAATGGGGCGGTTTAAATTGAGTACAGTGTTTATAGTACTTATATGTTTATCTGATGTGGTAATGGGGCGGTTTAAATTGAGTACAGTATTTATAGTACTTATATGTTTATCAGATGTGGTAATGGGGCGGTTTAAATTGAGTACAGTATTTATAGTACTTATATGTTTATCAGATGTGGTAATGGGGCGGTTTAAATTGAGTACAGTATTTATAGTACTTATATGTTTATCAGATGTGGTAATGGGGCGGTTTAAATTGAGGTCAGTATTTATAGTACTTATATGTTTATCAGATGTGGTAATGGGGCGGTTTAAATTGAGTACAGTATTTATAGTACTTATATGTTTATAAGATGTGGTAATGGGGCGGTTTAAATTGAGTACAGTATTTATAGTACTTATATGTTTATCAGATGTGGTAATGGGGCGGTTTAAATTGAGTACAGTATTTATAGTACTTATATGTTTATCAGATGTGGTAATGGGGCGGTTTAAATAAACAGATGCCTGAAGTCAGTGTAACCGTCTGTGTGTGTGTGTTTCTGTGTCTATGTTTGTGTGTGTGTCTCTGTGTGTGTGTGTCTCTGTGTGTGTGTGTGTGTGTGTCTGTGTGTCTGTCTCTCTGTGTGTGTGTATCTCTGTGTGTGTGTCTCTCTGTGTGTGTGTCTCTCTGTGTGTGTGTCTCTCTGTGTGTGTGTCTCTCTGTGTGTGTGTCTCTCTGTGTGTGTGTCTCTCTGTGTGTGTGTGTGCGTGTGTGTGTGTCTGTCTGTCTGTGTGTGTGTGTGTGTCTCTGTCTGTGTCTGTCTGTGTATTTACAGTGAAGGAAGAAAGTATTTGATCCCCGGCTGATTTTGTTTGACCACTGACAAAAACATCTCCATCCACTTATCCGGGGTCGGGTCGCGGGGGTAGCAGCTCTAGCAGGGGACCCCAAACTTCTCTTTCCCTGGCAACATTAGCCAGCTCTGACTGGGGAATCCCGAGGCGTTCCCAGGCCAGTGTGGAGATATAATCGCTCCACCTAGTCCTGGGTCTTCCCCGAGGTCTCCTCCCAGCTGGACGTGCCTGGAACAGCTCTCTAGGGAGGCGCCCAGGTGGCATTCGTACAAGATGCCCGAACCACCTCAACTGGCTCCTTTCTATGCAAAGGAGCAGCGGCTCTACTCCGAGTTCCTCTTGGATGACTGAGCTTCTCACCCTATCCGTAAGGGAGAGGCCAGCCACCTTCCTGAAAAAAACCATTTCGGCCGCTTGTACCGGCGATCTTGTTCTTTCGGTCATGGCCCAGCCTTCATGACCATAGGTGAGAGTAGGAACAAAGATTGACCGGTAGACCGAGACAAAAAAATTATCGGCCTATAATTGTAATAGTAGGTTTATTTGAACAGTGAAAAACTGAACAACCAGAATAACACATTTCAAATAAGTTATAAATGGATTTGCATTGTAAGTATGTTATCTTCTCAATCAGCCAGATTTCTGTCTCTTAGGTGTCTTTTATACAGTTAACAATCTGGCACTCCTCTCTTAAAGGGACTGCTCCTAATCTTACCTTGTTACCTGTATAAAAGACACCTGTCCACAGAAGCAATCAATCAATCAGATGCCAAACTCTCCACCATGGCCAAGACCAAAGATTGTTGACCTACACAATGCTGGAATGGGCTAGAAGACCATCTCCAAGCAGCTTGGTGAAAAGGTGACAACAGTTGGTGTGATTATTCACAAATGGAAGAAACACAGAATAACTGACAATCTCCCTCAGTCTGGGGCTCCATGCAAGATCTCACCTCGTGGAGTTTCAACGACCATGAGAACGGTGAGGAATCAGCCCAGAACTACATGGGAGGATCATGTCAATGATCTCAAGGCAGCTGGGACCATAGTTACCAAGAAAACAATTGGTAACAGACTACGCTGTGAAGGACTGAAATCCACCAGCGCCCACAAGGTCCCACTGCTCAATAAAGCTCATGTTCAGGCCCATCTGAAGTTTGCCAATGAACATCTGAATGATTCAGAGGAGAACCGGGTGAAAGTGATGTGGTCAGATGAGACCAAAATCGAGCTATTTGGCATCAACTCAACTCACCCTGTTTGCAGGAGGAAGAATGCTGCCTATGACCCCAAGAACAGCATCCCCACTGTCAAACATGGAGGTGGAAACATTATGCTTTGGGGGTGTTTTTCTGCTAAGGGGACAGGACAAATTCACAGCAACAAAGGGACGATGGATGGGGCCATGTATCATCGAAATGCGTTATTCTGGATTTCTTTGTTGTTACTCTGAATGACAATTCAAATGACAGACTGATCATGTCAGGGGGTAAACAGAAAAAATCAGCAGGGGATCAAATAATTTCTTCCTTCACTGTAAATGTTTGTATGTGTTTTCTCACCTGTTCAATGTGTCTGTTTTGATGTGGGCGTGGCTGTTGGCAACTGCTGCAGTCCTGTGATTGGTTGGCTAGAACTCCCCTGTCATCTGATTGACTACAACACCGAAGGTCCAGCATGCTCTGGGATAGTCGTGCAATAATGTTGACCCCGTCTCCATGACGAACACCATCAGCTTCCAGTTCTGAACCGGCTGTCCCCCCATTGGCCAGTGGAGGGGATGTGTCGTACGTGTCATCAGAGCCATTGGGTGTTTGGTCATATATCGCCAACGTGCTGTTGGTGTTGTCATGACTACAGTTGTGGTTGACACAGAGACTGCGTCTCGCCATATTCTCCGGTCTCTCCTCTTCTTCCACTCTAAGGTGGGAGTTATTATCTGTCTGTGTATCTGATTGGTTGATGGAGGCAGGTGGTGTCCCTAATTGGCTATTAATACTTGGGATGAGGCTGACCTGTGGTTGGCCAGACTGGTGGGAGTGGGAGGGGCTCATGAGGAGCTTCAGGGTGCGAGGTTTAGGTATGGGAGGAGCTGATGGGGTTTTGGCAGACCTGGGAGGGGTACATGTGTATTTGGGGGTGTGGTCATTTGTCACCAAGCTTTTGATTGGTGTTTGAATGTTTCCTTTGGGTGGATTTGTTGTCTCCGTTTCAATGTGTGTGGGAGGGTCCAGGGGTTGGGGGGCGTTTTCCTGTATCTGCTCTGGAGAATCAGATAGTGTGTCTCTGGTTTGTGGAGAATCAGATAGTGTGTCTCCGGTTTGTGGAGAATCAGATAGTGTGTCTCTGGTTTGTGGAATGGCATTCTGTAAGATGGGTGTGGTCTTTGTGTGGACTGTGTTATCCGGTTTGTCCGGCACGGTGAAGGGCGAGCTAAATCGGATGGCCTGGCTGGTCTCAAACTGCTGACTCCTCTGGAGGTGTACCTGTTATGGTTAAAGAGGTTGGATGACAGAGGTTGGATGACAGAGGTTAAATGACAAAAGTTGAATGACAGAGGTTGGCCACTATCACCAGTAAACTACCAGATATATCGTTGTCTCTCTGGTATAGTTACTAGTAACAACACATTACTTCTGGTATTAGTTACTAGTAACAACACATTACTTCTGGTATTAGTTACTAGTAACAACACATTACTTCTGGTATTAGTTACTAGTAACAACACATTACTTCTGGTATTAGTTACTAGTAACAACACATTACTTCTGGTATTAGTTACTAGTAACAACACATTACTTCTGGTATCAGTTACTAGTAACAACACATTACTTCTGGTATCTGTTACTAGTAACAACACATTACTTCTGGTATCAGTTACTAGTAACAACACATTACTTCTGTTATTAGTTACTAGTAACAACACATTACTTCTGGTATAGTTACTAGTTACAACACATTACTTCTGGTATTAGTAACTAGTTACAACACATTACTTCTGGTATTAGTTACTAGTTACAACACATTACTTCTGGTATTAGTTACTAGTAACAACACATTACTTCTGGTATTAGTTACTAGTAACAACACATTACTTCTGGTATTAGTTACTAGTAACAACACATTACTTCTGGTATTAGTTACTAGTAACAACACATTACTTCTGGTATTAGTTATTAGTAACAACACATTACTTCTGGTATAGTTACTAGTTACAACACATTACTTCTGGTATAAGTTACTAGTTACAACACATTACTTCTGGTATTAGTTACTAGTTACAACACATTACTTCTGGTATTAGTTACTAGTTACAACACATTACTTCAGCTATTAGTTACTAGTTACAACACATTACTTCTGGTATTAGTTACTAGTTACAACACATTACTTCTGGTATTAGTTACTAGTTACAACACATTACTTCTGGTATTAGTTACTAGTAACAACACATTACTTCTGGTATTAGTTACTAGTAACAACACATTACTTCTGGTATTAGTTACTAGTAACAACACATTACTTCTGGTATTAGTTACTAGTAACAACACATTACTTCTGTTATTAGTTACTAGTAACAACACATTACTTCTGGTATAGTTACTAGTTACAACACATTACTTCTGGTATTAGTTACTAGTTACAACACATTACTTCTGGTATTAGTAACTAGTTACAACACATTACTTCTGGTATTAGTTACTAGTTACAACACATTACTTCTGGTATTAGTTACTAGTAACAACACATTACTTCTGGTATTAGTTACTAGTAACAACACATTACTTCTGGTATTAGTTACTAGTAACAACACATTACTTCTGGTATTAGTTACTAGTAACAACACATTACTTCTGGTATTAGTTATTAGTAACAACACATTACTTCTGGTATAGTTACTAGTTACAACACATTACTTCTGGTATAAGTTACTAGTTACAACACATTACTTCTGGTATTAGTTACTAGTTACAACACATTACTTCTGGTATTAGTTACTAGTTACAACACATTACTTCTGGTATTAGTTACTAGTTACAACACATTACTTCTGGTATTAGTTACTAGTTACAACACATTACTTCTGGTATTAGTTACTAGTTACAACACATTACTTCTGGTATTAGTTACTAGTAACAACACATTACTTCTGGTATTAGTTACTAGTAACAACACATTACTTCTGGTATTAGTTACTAGTAACAACACATTACTTCTGGTATTAGTTACTAGTAACAACACATTACTTCTGGTATTAGTTATTAGTAACAACACATTACTTCTGGTATAGTTACTAGTTACAACACATTACTTCTGGTATAGTTACTAGTTACAACACATTACTTCTGGTATAAGTTACTAGTTACAACACATTACTTCTGGTATTAGTTACTAGTTACAACACATTACTTCTGGTATTAGTTACTAGTTACAACACATTACTTCTGGTATTAGTTACTAGTAACAACACATTACTTCTGGTATTAGTTACTAGTAACAACACATTACTTCTGGTATTAGTTACTAGTAACAACACATTACTTCTGGTATTAGTTACTAGTAACAACACATTACTTCTGGTATTAGTTATTAGTAACAACACATTACTTCTGGTATAGTTACTAGTTACAACACATTACTTCTGGTATTAGTTACTAGTTACAACACATTACTTCTGGTATTAGTTACTAGTTACAACACATTACTTCAGCTATTAGTTACTAGTTACAACACATTACTTCTGGTATTAGTTACTAGTTACAACACATTACTTCTGGTATTAGTTACTAGTTACAACACATTACTTCTGGTATTAGTTACTAGTAACAACACATTACTTCTGGTATTAGTTACTAGTAACAACACATTACTTCTGGTATTAGTTACTAGTAACAACACATTACTTCTGGTATTAGTTACTAGTAACAACACATTACTTCTGGTATTAGTTATTAGTAACAACACATTACTTCTGGTATTAGTTATTAGTAACAACACATTACTTCTGGTATAGTTACTAGTTACAACACATTACTTCTGGTATTAGTTACTAGTTACAACACATTACTTCTGGTATTAGTTACTAGTAACAACACATTACTTCTGGTATTAGTTACTAGTAACAACACATTACTTCTGGTATTAGTTACTAGTAACAACACATTACTTCTGGTATTAGTTATTAGTAACAACACATTACTTCTGGTATAGTTACTAGTTACAACACATTACTTCTGGTATAGTTACTAGTTACAACACATTACTTCTGGTATTAGTTACTAGTTACAACACATTACTTCTGGTATTAGTTACTAGTTACAACACATTACTTCTGGTATTAGTTACTAGTAACAACACATTACTTCTGGTATTAGTTACTAGTAACAACACATTACTTCTGGTATTAGTTACTAGTAACAACACATTACTTCTGGTATTAGTTACTAGTAACAACACATTACTTCTGGTATTAGTTATTAGTAACAACACATAACTTCTGGTATTAGTTACTAGTAACAACACATTACTTCTGGTATTAGTTACTAGTAACAACACATTACTTCTGGTATAGTTACTAGTTACAACACATTACTTCTGGTATTAGTTACTAGTTACAACACATTACTTCTCTTAATAGTTAGACTTCACAACCAACCTGTTGGGGGCGAGATGCATCTCTCACATTGATAAATCCAATCACGTCGCTGGCAGGGTCAGGTTCAGGCCAGGTGGGCAGGTAAGAGATCAGGTATGCCTTCTCCAGATTAGCTAGCCCTGGATGGAGGGGCTGGGGTTCTGCTGGCTCTCTACCACGCTTCAGAATCCGGCCTGGTGGATTCGGGGTAGTGGAGTTTTTGTTGCTGGAGTCGTTAGCAGAGCTAGATGGGCTAGCTTTGTTAGCTTTAGCCTGCGCTGTCACCAGGGCGTATTTAGGGTTTATCAGCTTCCTAGCAACATCTGCAGAAATTGGGGCAGGGGCTGCAGTTGGGGTGGGGTCAGCGATAGGCTCCTCCTCCAGTTGAACCTTGGCAAGGGACACACCCCTAGAGGTCATGTATAGGTCGCGGAACTGTTTGTCAAAAGTCTCGACTGCCTGACCGCTAAGAACTGTGATCAGGTTACGATCCAGACGAGATGCCGACCATGTGAAGCTGAGGGTAGATGACACACAATAGTCCACAAGATAGACCACACCGTTAGGCCAGTAACATTAGAACACAGGTTACACCACACATTAGACCGCAAGTTAGAACACACATTAGACCGCACATTAGGCCGCACACTACCCAACAACGTTAAGTGGAACTACCCAACAACGTTAAGTGGAACTACCCAACAGCGTTAAATGTAACTACCCAACAACGTTAAATGGAACTACCCAACAACGTTAAATGGAACTACCCAACAACGTTAAGTAGAAATACTCAACGTTAAGGTGAACTATGGTGACTGTAACTTTAAGTCAGACAGAAGTACCTGTATGATCCAGTCAAAGCCTTGTCTCCATCGATCAACATGTATCTCTGACTGAGAGAACCTCTGACCTTCTGGGCCGACCGGGTGTAGAACTCAACACCTTCACTGCAGCGAACACGCAGGTTCTAGAACAAAAAGAACCAATTCATACACAGGATCTAAGACATGATGTGTGTTTCGGTGTGTTTATGGGTGTGTGTGGAGGTGGACGGGTGTGTGTGGAGGTGGACGGGTGTGCGTTGGAGGTGGACGGGTGTGCGTGCGGGGTGGACGGGTGTGCGTGCGGGGGTGGACGGGTGTGCGTGCGGGGTGGACGGGTGTGCGTGCGGGGGTGGACGGGTGTGCGTGCGGGGGTGGACGGGTGTGTGTGGAGGTGGACGGGTGTGTGTGGAGGTGGATGGGTGTGTGTGTGTGTGGGTGGACGGGTGTGTGTGGGCCGGTTTGTGTGTGTGTGTAGAGGTGTGTGTGTGTGTGCGTAGAGGTGTGTGTGTGTAGAGGTGTGTGTGTGTAGAGGTGTGTGTGTGTAGAGGTGTGTGTGTGTAGAGGTGTGTGTGTGTGTAGAGATGTGTGTGTGTAGAGATGTGTGTGTGTAGAGGTGTGTGTGTAGAGGTGTGTGTATGTGTGCGTAGAGGTGTGTGTGTGTGCGTAGAGGTGTGTGTGTGTGTTGGGGTGGAGAGTGGGGGGTGCGTGCAGCGTTTTGTTTCTTTGATGAGGGTGTGGAGTTAGGTGTGGAGGGGGTGGAGCTGGGTGGGGCATTGCCCTGCGGGTTACATTTCTCTGCCAATAAGAAATGTCCCTGGAGCACAAATACCTTCAGAGAAAGAGTGAGAGTTTGACAATAGGGAAGAAAAGAGGCGGAAGAATGGAGAGGAAAAAAAGAGTGTGAGAAAGTAGAGAAAAATGTGGAAATAACTAAAGAGTATTAAAATGTGTTATTCATTCTCTAGATTTCCAGCATTGCTTTTGCTGACAGCTACTTAAATAACTGAGTAATACTTACTACTACAACTGGGTTTATATGGTGTAGATATTACTACCACTGGGTTTATACGGTGTAGATATTACTACCACTGGGTTTATACGGTGTAGATATTACTACCACTGGGTTTATACGGTGTAGATATTACTACCACTGGGTTTATACGGTGTAGATATTACTACCACTGGGTTTATACGGTGTAGATATTACTACCACTGGGTTTATACGGTGTAGATATTACTACCACTGGGTTTATACGGTGTAGATATTACTACCACTGGGTTTATACGGTGTAGATATTACTACCACTGGGTTTATACGGTGTAGATATTACTACCACTGGGTTTATACGGTGTAGATATTACTACCACTGGGTTTATACGGTGTAGATATTACTACCACTGGGTTTATACGGTGTAGATATTACTACCACTGGGTTTATACGGTGTAGATATTACTACCACTGGGTTTATACGGTGTAGATATTACTACCACTGGGTTTATACGGTGTAGATATTACTACCACTGGGTTTATACGGTGTAGATATTACTACCACTGGGTTTATACGGTGTAGATATTACTACCACTGGGTTTATACGGTGTAGATATTACTACCACTGGGTTTATACGGTGTAGATATTACTACCACTGGGTTTATACGGTGTAGATATTACTACCACTGGGTTTATACGGTGTAGATATTACTACCACTGGGTTTATACGGTGTAGATATTACTACCACTGGGTTTATACGGTGTAGATATTACTACCACTGGGTTTATACGGTGTAGATATTACTACCACTGGGTTTATACGGTGTAGATATTACTACCACTGGGTTTATACGGTGTAGATATTACTACCACTGGGTTTATACGGTGTAGATATTACTACCACTGGGTAGATATTACTACCACTGGGTTTATACGGTAGATATTACTACCACTGGGTTTATACGGTGTAGATATTACTACCACTGGGTTTATACGGTGTAGATATTACTACCACTGGGTTTATACGGTGTAGATATTACTACCACTGGGTTTATACGGTGTAGATATTACTACCACTGGGTTTATACGGTGTAGATATTACTACCACTGGGTTTATACGGTGTAGATATTACTACCACTGGGTTTATACGGTGTAGATATTATACCACTGGGTTTACGGTGTAGATATTACTACCACTGGGTTTATACGGTGTAGATACCACTGGGTTTACGGTGTAGATATTACTACCACTGGGTTTATACACTGGATATTACTACCACTGGGTTTACGGTGTAGATATTACTACCACTGGGTTTATACGGTGTAGATATTACTACCACTGGGTTTATACGGTGTAGATATTACTACCACTGGGTTTATACGGTGTAGATATTACTACTACTGGGTTTATATGGTGTAGATATTACTACTACTGGGTTTATACGGTGTAGATATTACTACTACTGGGTTTATACGGTGTAGATATTACTACTACTGGGTTTATACGGTGTAGATATTACTACTACTGGGTTTATACGGTGTAGATATTACTACTACTGGGTTTATACGGTGTAGATATTACTACTACTGGGTTTATACGGTGTAGATATTACTACTACTGGGTTTATATGGTGTAGATATTACTACCACTGGGTTTATATGGTGTAAATATTACTAGGTTAGAATTACAATAACTAGACATTTATTTTGATAAAATATTCTGCTAAATTATTTTATGTGGTTCATTTGGGTCTGTGCGCGTTTGTGCGTGTGCGCGTGTGTGTATGTAATTGCTTGTAGCGGCAGTTAGGAATGTGCTAAATGTTTATCTGGATGACTAAAACATGAATACTGAACAACTACTAGAGTTTAGCTGCAGAACAAGTTACTCTGTCTCTTAGGCAAACACAAATGAAACAGACAAAATGAAAGGTAGACCGACAGAGAGGTAGACAGACAGAGAGGTAGACAGACAGAGAGGTAGACAGACAGAGAGGTAGACAGACAGAGAGGTAGACAGACAGAGAGGTAGACAGACAGACAGACAGACAGACAGAGAGGTAGACAGACAGACAGACTGACAGGTAGACAGACAGGTAGACAGGCAGACAGACAGACAGGTAGACAGACAGATAGACAGACAGACAGAGAGGTAGACAGACAGAGAGGTAGACAGACAGACAGGTAGATAGACAGACAGGCAGACAGACAGACAGACAGGTAGATAGACAGACAGGCAGACAGACAGACAGGTAGATAGACAGACAGGCAGACAGACAGACAGACGTAGACAGACAGACAGACAGGTAGACAGACAGACAGGTAGACAGACAGACAGGTAGACAGACAGACAGGTAGACAGACAGACAGGTAGATAGACAGACAGGTAGATAGACAGACAGGTAGATTGACAGACAGGTAGATAGACAGACAGGTAGATAGACAGACAGGTAGATAGACAGACAGGCAGACAGACAGACAGACAGGTAGATAGACAGACAGGCAGACAGACAGACAGACGTAGACAGACAGACAGACAGGTAGACAGACAGACAGGTAGACAGACAGACAGGTAGACAGACAGACAGGTAGACAGACAGACAGGTAGATAGACAGACAGGTAGATAGACAGACAGGTAGATTGACAGACAGGTAGATTGACAGACAGGTAGATAGACAGACAGGTAGATAGACAGACAGGTAGATAGACAGACAGGTAGATAGACAGACAGGTAGATAGACAGACAGGTAGATAGACAGACAGGTAGACAGAGAGGTAGACAGGTCGACAGAGAGGTAGACAGGTAGATAGACAGAGAGGTAGACAGAGAGGTAGACAGAGAGGTAGACAGAGAGGTAGACTGTCTATCTACCTGTCTGTCTGTCTACCTGTCTGTCTGTCTACCTGTCTGTCTACCCGTCTGTCTACCCGTCTGTCTACCCGTCTGTCTACCTACCCGTCTGTCTATCTACCTGTCTCTGTCTGTCTGTCTACCTGTGTCTGTCTGTCTGTCTATCTACCTGTCTGTCTACCTGTCTGTCTGTCTGTCCTGTCTCTGTCTGTCGATCTACCTGTGTCTGTCTGTCTGTCTACCCGTCTATCTACCCGTCTGTCTGTCTGTCTGTCTATCTACCTGTCTGTCTATCTACCTGGTAGATAGGTAGATAGACACACAGGTAGACACACAGGTAGACAGACAGGTAGATAGACAGACAGGTAGATAGACAGACAGACAGACAGGTAGATAGACAGACAGACAGGTAGATAGACAGACAGACAGGTAGATAGACAGACAGGTAGATAGACAGACAGGTAGATAGACAGACAGACAGGTAGATAGACAGACAGACAGGTAGATAGACAGACAGACAGGTAGATAGACAGACAGGTGAGTGGGGCGGTTTTGCTCAGGTATGGGGTAGTTTGGTCAGATCAAAGAGGGGGTTTGGTCAGGTGGGAGGGGCTATTCGGTCAGATAGGAGGGGCGGTTTGGTCAAATGGGAGGGGCAGTTTGGTCAAATGGGAGGGGCAGTTTGGTGAAATGGGAGGGGCAGTTTGGTGAAATGGGAGGGGCAGTTTGGTGAAATGGGAGGGGCAGTTTGGTGAAATGGGAGGGGCAGTTTGGTGAAATGGGAGGGGCAGTTTGGTGAAATGGGAGGGGCAGTTTGGTGAAATGGGAGGGGCAGTTTGGTGAAATGGGAGGGGCAGTTTGGTGAAATGGGAGGGGCAGTTTGGTGAAATGGGAGGGGCAGTTTGGTGAAATGGGAGGGGCAGTTTGGTGAAATGGGAGGGGCAGTTCGGTGAAATGGGAGGGGCAGTTTGGTGAAATGGGACAGGTGATAAGGTAAAATGGGAAGGGCAGTAAGGTCAGGTAGGGTAGAGGTTTGCGGTTCTCTTGTATTTAAGGCAAGCTTGAACAGGCACAGAACAAATGTTTCCTTAAACGCTTTTTAATAACGGTGGTTGTTTGTGTTTGCTTGTGTTACCTTGAGGTGCCCTTTGTGCATTTTAGCTCTGGAACACATATTCAGGAAGCAGGAAACAGCAGCTGTGTCAATAATGATGTAAACAGGAAGTCTTCTCCTATAGGCTGCGTCCAGGAGGTCCTTATAGATGTCAATATCACTGAACTGATCCATAACCACTGCTATCACCTAGGCAACACACACAGTCATCAGTAGTGTATCTCATCAATAACCACTGCTATCACCTAGGCAACACACACAGTCATCAGTAGTGTATCTCATCCATAACCACTGCTATCACCTAGGCAACACACACAGTCATCAGTAGTGTATCTCATCCATAACCACTGATATCACCTAGGCAACACACACAGTCATCAGTAGTGTATCTCATCCATAACCACTGATATCACCTAGGCAACACACACAGTCATCAGTAGTGTATCTCATCCATAACCACTGATATCACCTAGGCAACACACACAGTCATCAGTAGTGCATCTCATCCATAACCACTGATATCACCTAGGCAACACACACAGTCATCAGTAGTGCATCTCATCCATAACCACTGATATCACCTAGTCAACACACACAGTCATCAGTAGTGCATCTCATCCATAACCACTGATATCACCTAGTCAACACACACAGTCATCAGTAGTGTATCTCATCCATAACCACTGATATCACCTAGTCAACACACACAGTCATCAGTAGTGTATCTCATCCATAACCACTGATATCACCTAGGCAACACACACAGTCATCAGTAGTGTATCTCATCAATAACCACTGATATCACCTAGGCAACACACACAGTCATCAGTAGTGTATCTCATCCATAACCACTGATATCACCTAGGCAACACACACAGTCATCAGTAGTGTATCTCATCCATAACCACTGATATCACCTAGGCAACACACACAGTCATCAGTAGTGCAGAAGTTAACAAGCTATAATCATGTTTAATTTCATATGCATACATTTATGCAGAAGTTAACAAGCTATAATCATGTTTAATTTCATATGCATACATTTATGCAGAAGTTAACAAGCTAGTCATGTTTAATTTCATATGCATATATTTATGCAGAAGTTAACAAGCTATAATCATGTTTAATTTCATATGCATACATTTATGCAGAAGTTAACAAGCTATAATTGTGTTTAATTTCATATGCATGCATTTATGCAGAAGTTAACAAGCTATAATCATGTTTAATTTCATATGCATATATTTATGCAGAAGTTAACAAGCTATAATCATGTTTAATTTCATATGCATATATTTATGCAGAAGTTAACAAGCTATAATCATGTTTAATTTCATATGCATATATTTATGCAGAAGTTAACAAGCTAGTCATGTTTAATTTCATATGACTTTATATATGCATGTTTTCTGTAATAAGTGGTCTTGGTAAAATGTGTCTAGGGGGGAAATAATCACATTTCTACTTCCTGAAACACATAAAAAACGGGAAAGAGGGGTGTGTCCAATGAGGTGGTCATACTGTTGATTGTGCTGACAAGTTGAGACAGGCCTCTCAGACAGACACATGTTGTACAGGCCTAAGATATGCCTAGAGATACTAACATTAACCCTAACCCTAGATACACTAACCCTAGAGATACTAACCCTAACCCGAGACATACTAACCCTAGAGATACTAACCCTAGAGATACTAACCCTAGAGATACTAACCCTAACCCGAGACATACTAACCCTAGAGATACTAACCCTAACCCGAGACATACTAACCCTAGAGATACTAACCCTAGAGATACTAACCCCTAGAGATACTAACCCTAGATATACTAACCCTAGAGATACTAACCCTAACCCGAGACATACTAACCCAAGATATACTAACCCTAGAGATACTAGCCCTAACCCGAGACATACTAACCCTAGATAAACTAACCCTAGAGATACTAACCCTAACCCGAGACATACTAACCCTAGAGATACTAACCCTAACCCGAGACATACTAACCCGAGACACTAACCCTAGAGATACTAACCCTAGAGATACTAACCCTAGAGATACTAACCCTAGAGATACCAACCCTAGATATACCAACCCTAGATATACTAACCCTAGAGATACTAACCCTAACCCGAGACATACTAACCCAAGATATACTAACCCTAGAGATACTAGCCCTAACCCGAGACATACTAACCCTAGAGATACTAACCCTAGAGATACTAACCCTAGAGATACTAACCCTAGAGATACTAACCCTAGAGATACTAACCCTAGAGATACTAACCCTAACCCGAGACATACTAACCCTAGAGATACTAACCCTAGAGATAACTAACCCGAGACATACTAACCCGAGACATACTAACCCTAGAGATACTAACCCTAGAGATACTAACCCTAACCCGAGACATACTAACCCTAGATATACTAACCCTAGAGATACTAACCCTAGAGATACTAGACCCTAACCCGAGACATACTAACCCTAGAGATACTAACCCTAGAGATACTAACCCTAACCCGAGACATACTAACCCTAGATATACTAACCCTAGAGATACTAACCTTAGAGATACTAACCCTAACCCGAGACATACTAACCCTAGAGATACTAACCCTAGAGATACTAACTCTAGAGATACTAACCCTAGATATACTAACCCTAGAGATACTAACCCTAGAGATACTAACCCTAGAGATACTAACCCTAACCCGAGACATACTAACCCAAGATATACTAACCCTAGAGATACTAGCCCTAACCCGAGACATACTAACCCTAGAGATACTAACCCTAGAGATACTAACCCTAGAGATACTAACCCTAGAGATACTAACCCTAACCCGAGACATACTAACCCTAGATATACTAACCCTAGAGATACTAACCTTAGAGATACTAACCCTAACCCGAGACATACTAACCCTAGATATACTAACCCCAACCCGAGAGATACAAACCCCAACCCGAGAGATACTAACCCTAACCCGAGAGATACTAACCCTAGAGATACTAAACCTAGAGATACTAACCCTAACCCGAGACATACTAACCCTAGATATACTAACCCTAGAGATACTAACCCTAACCCGAGACATACTAACCCTAGATATACTAACCCTAGAGATACTAACCCTAGAGATACTAACCCTAGAGATACTAACCCTAACCCGAGAGATACTAACCCTAACCCGAGAGATACTAACCCTAACCCTAGAGATACTAACCCTAGAGATACTAACCCTAACCCGAGAGATACTAACCCTAACCCTAGAGATACTAACCTTAACCCTAACCCTAGAGATACTAACCCGAGAGATACTAACCCTAACCCGAGGGATACTAACTAGGGCTGCTCGATTATGGAAAAAAATCATAATCACGGTTATTGTAGTCAATATTGAAATCACGATTATTTAACTTTGATTTTGGAACAATGTTGCATTCATTAAATTAAAAACAGTGAAACAAAACAACAGTGCAAACTCCTTGAACTGAAAAACACTTTTAGATTCCAAGTATAAATAATAAAAATAAATACAAATATTTTCTAACTTTTAAATAGTATTAAATAACAACTGTTGCAGTGCTCTTTCACAATCTTTTATAAAGTTGTAATAAATATAATAAATCTAAAAAGAAAACATAAAAATAAATTTGATCAAAATATATTTGTATATATTTCTAATATGCTGACAGGTCTTAAACATGTATTGAACATTTTGTCAAACTAAATTGAACAAATTCCAGTCAGTCATAATAAAATAAAAATGATTCGGTATTGGGGCACATGTCTTTGGCCAGTAAGTATATGCCACCGCGTCTTGTTATGCCTCTCCGAGGTAGACAAATGTAGCGCTATTAAATGCGTCTTATTGACGAATGTGTTGCAGTTGGGGTAGTTGCCCTGCTGTTCTCATTTAGATTTTGTACTTTTGGTTTGTCATGGGTGACTTTGTGGTTAATTTTTAGGTGGTTGAAAAGATTCGTGAATCGTGGTATTACCTACTGATGCAGACACCACCGTGAAGCAAATCTTGCATATTACTTGTTTCTGCTCCACGCCGGATTGCTCAAATCCGAACATTTGCCATACAACGGAATTTACTCGGCCCTTTTTGTTCACCAAATTATGCTTTTCTCCCTCAGCCATCTTCACTCGCGTTGATTTTTTTAAATGACACCTGTAGCATGCTCATGTAGGTATATCATGAGTCAAAGATCACACCGAACGTAACTTATACTACCACGTTTAATCTTAGCATTCATCAACTGCCAGCTGATACAGACTGGAGATACTAGTTCCCCCCCCCGACCACCTGATTGGATGCCACAACACAGTACGGAGGCTCGTAATAGACAAAATGCATAATCATTAACCAAACACTCTACACACCACCAAACACCTTGCTGGCAGTGTCTGGAACTAGCGAAAATGCGCATTCGCGTCATTTGACCACGGGACAAAACAGTTTACTGGCAAAACGTAATGTGGAAAACAATCGATATTTCTCAATTATACTGTTTGCATAATCGTTAGGATGCGAAATCGAATAGAAATTTTGATTAATTGAACAGCCCTAATACTAACCCTAGAGATACTAACCCTAGAGATACTAACCCTAACCCTAGAGATACTAACCCTAGAGATACTAACCCTAGAGATACTAACCCTAGAGATACTAACCCTAGAGATACTAACCCTAGAGATACTAACCCTAACCCTAGAGATACTAACCCTAGAGATACTAACCCTAACCCTAGAGATACTAACCCTAGAGATACTAACCCTAGAGATACTAACCCTAACCCTAGAGATACTAACCCTAGAGATACTAACCCTAACCCTAGAAATACTAGCCCTAGAGATACTAACCCCAACCCTAGAGATACTAACCCTAGAGATACTAACCCTAGAGATACTAACCCTAGAGATACTAACCCTAGAGATACTAACCCTAGAGATACTAACCCTAGAGATACTAACCCTAGAGATACTAACCCTAGAGATACTAACCCTAGAGATACTAACCCTAGAGATACTAGCCCTAGAGATACTAACCCTAACCCTAGAGATACTAACCCTAGAGATACTAACCCTAACCCTAGAAATACTAGCCCTAGAGATACTAACCCCAACCCTAGAGATACTAACCCTAGAGATACTAACCCTAGAGATACTAACCCTAGAGATACTAACCCTAGAGATACTAACCCTAGAGATACTAACCCTAGAGATACTAACCCTAGAGATACTAACCCTAGAGATACTAACCCTAGAGATACTAGCCCTAGAGATACTAACCCAATAGACATCCTCCTACTGTGATGTTATTTCACAGATATCAGCCAATAGACATCCTCCTACGGTGATGTTATTTCACAGATATCAGCCAATAGACATCCTCCTACGGTGATGTTATTTCACAGATATCAGCCAATAGACATCCTCCTACGGTGATGTTATTTCACAGATATCAGCCAATAGACATCCTCCTACGAGGATGTTATTTCACAGATATCAGCCAATAAACATCCTCCTATACTGTGATATCATTTCACAGATATCAGCAAATAGACATCCTCTTACTGTGATATCATTTCACAGATATCAGCCAATACACGTGTACCGTACCGAAGTGACCTACCTTTTGCGCCTGTGCAATTGACTTGCGTACCACCTCCTTGATGTGCGTTTGTCCATCCACAGGGGGCTGCATATGCACGTTGACGCGTGTCACGCCGCGGTATGACGCAGCGTCAGGCCACCCTAGGTCCAGATCCGGTATTGACCCTTCGGACCTGTCAGGCCAATACTGTAAGGACAGCGGCCCTTCTCCCCCGTCATACTCCCGGGGGCTGGTCGCGCCAGGTTCGGCCTTTAAGTTCTCGCTACCGGGCCGGTAGGTCTCCACTGTGCGCGCCAGCCGGTCGATCTCTGGTTCAGACAAGAAGTGTCGATGGTCGTTATCACAGAGGAACTTGGTGAAAGCCTTGTGTCCCCCATTAATCAGGGCCTCTAGTGCCAGCCGCTGGTCCTCACTGTAGAAAAACTCCGGTTTGGACTCGGAAACGCGCCAGTTAACGTGATGTTCATCCAAACACTGTATTTGAGACAGAGCCATGGTGCAAAACCAATATCACCGATCAACCAATAATCAAATTGGAGAGATATTATTCCCAATGTCTCTGATTTACAGTCTCAACCCGTATGAACAGTCAGCTCATGTTGCACAACGTCCAGAAACTTTCCGACATGTGTCCATAATTAGTCAGCAGCTTATGAATCCTACCCGTGGTTCCCGTCCTGGTGTTGCCCAGGTGTTTAAAACAGGGTTGAGGTGTCCTGAACCTGAATGTTAGCCACTGAGTGGGAAAAGTCTCGGCGAGTTCACCCGTCCAATTATCTATCCGCATGTACAGCAGCTCAACCCACATCTAATGTTACACAAGCGGACACGCACAGACACACCTCATCAACAGGTAACCAGAACATGGATTTCCACATCCGCCCGCTGGTCACGTCATCGCTTGAGCGAATTATATCGCATTCAGATGGACATCTAAACCAAACCACCCGGTGAATACGTGGGTGCTGAGTGTGTCTGAGTCACAGGATCTGTTCAGACAGCAGTTTCTTTAATCCAGCACATGATCTGTTCAGACAGCAGTTTCTTTAATCCAGCACATGATCTGTTCAGACAGCAGTTTCTTTAATCCAGCACATGATCTGTTCAGACAGCAGTTTCTTTAATCCAGCACATGATCTGTTCAGACAGCAGTTTCTTTAATGATGGCTCTTGTGATCACAGGATCCCTCTTGTATTAGACATCTGTCGTTAAAATCGAATCTCTATAAAGTCCTTTTTCCCTCTCAGCTCTGTTATTATTCGCTCTCAGTTCTCAGTTCTGTTATTGGTTCTCTTTTCCTGCAAAAAACTTTTAAACCGGAAGCAGGTTCGAGACTAAATCAGTCCTCTAAAGACACCAAATAAATCCCAGTAGAACTGTTCGCTTTTTAAATCCCATCATTAATCACGGTCTTGGAGGTCCTGTCGGCTTTACTCTCTAAAACTCCAACTGTGAATTAACTCGGTAACGGAAGTAGGGTTAGGAGGGCGGAGTCTCCTGTTAGGGGCTGGAGGGCGGAGTCTCCTGTTAGGGGCGGAGTCACATGCACACACATGCACACGCATGCCCACGCATGCACACGCATGCACACACACACACACATGCACACGCATGCACACACACACACACACACACACACACACACACACACACACACACACACACACACACACACACACACACACACACACACACACACACACACACAGACTCATAATTCATATACTTTCATTAATTGCATATACATTTATTAACTCAGGGACGCACTCTTTAAGAACAGTGTAACAGTGTAGAACGGCAGATGCATTTAACCATTACATTACCCCATAATGTGTTAACATGTGAATGAACATGGAGACATTTAACCATTACATTGCCACCTGACCTAGACCCTCTGACATAGAATACAGACCTTGAATTACTGCGTATTACTGGGATGGGTAGGGTTACTGGGTTAGGGTTACTGGGTTAGGGTAAGTGGGTTAGGGTTACTGGGTTAGGGTTACTGGGTTAGGGTTACTGGGTTAGGGTTACTGGGTTAGGGTAAGTGGGTTAGGGTTACTGGGTTAGGGTTACTGGGTTAGTGGGTTAGGGTTACTGGGTTAGGGTTACTGGGTTACTGGGTTACTGGGTTAGGGTTAGGGTTAGTGGGTTAGTGGGTTAGGGTTAGTGGGTTACTGGGTTAGGGTTACTGGGTTACTGGGTTAGGGTTACTGGGTTACGGTTAGTGGGTTAGTGGGTTAGGGTTACTGGGTTAGGGTTACTGGGTTAGGGTTACTGGGTTAGGGTTAGTGGGTTACTTGGTTAGTGGGTTAGTGGGTTAGGGTTACTGGGTTAGTGGGTTACTGGGTTAGGGTTAGTGGGTTACTGGGTTAGAGTTACTGGGTTAGGGTTACTGGGTTAGGGTTACTGGGTTAGGGTTAGTGGGTTAGTGGGTTAGTGGGTTAGTGGGTTACTGGGTTAGGGTTACTGGGTTAGGGTTACTGGATTAGGGTTAGTGGGTTAGTGGGTTACTGGGTTAGGGTTAGTGGGTTACTGGGTTAGGGTTACTGGGTAGGGTTACTGGGTTAGGGTTAGTGGGTTAGTGGGTTAGGGTTACTGGGTTAGGGTTACTGGGTTAGGGTTTGTGGGTTATTGGGTTAGGGTTACTGGGTTAGTGGGTTAGGGTTAGTGTGTTAGGGTTAGTGGGTTAGTGGGTTAGTGTGTTAGGGTTAGTGGGTTAGGGTTAGTGGGTTAGGGTTACTGGGTTAGGGTTAGTGTTAGTTACTGTGTGGATAATAAGTGTGTGATGGTGTGTGGATCATGTCTTCATGTCTTTGTATGTATTATGTGTTCTCCAGACTCTGTAGGGTGTGTAGATCCAGAAGAGTGTTTAATGGTGTGTGGAGCAGAGGTGGGCTGTTCTAATATTGCTTTTCCCAAACTAGTCATCGAACTAATGCCCAGTGGTGAGTTGCGTGTATGTGTGTGTGTGTGTGTGTGTATAATGTGTTTGTGTGTATGTAT
>CM055741.1:101719-184219 GCA_029465975.1 Dallia pectoralis | reverse complement strand
TTGTTGATGTGGTTGTTGTTAATGTTGTATATGTGGTTGTTGTTAATGTTGTATATGTGGTTGTTGTTAATGTTGTAGATGTGGTTGTTGTTAATATTGTTGATGTGGTTGTTGTTAATGTTGTTGATGTGGTTGTTGTTAATATTGTTGATGTGGTTGTTGTTAATGTTGTTGATGTGGTTGTTGTTAATGTTGTATATGTGGTTGTTGTTAATGTTGCTGATGTGGTAGTTGTTAATGTTGTATATGTGGTTGTTGTTAATGTTGTTGATGTGGTTGTTGTTATTGTTGTTGATGTGGTTGTTGTTAATGTTGTATATGTGGTTGTTGTTAATGTTGTTGATGTGGTTGTTGTTATTATTGTTGATGTGGTTGTTGTTAATGTTGTATATGTGGTTGTTGTTAATGTTGCTGATGTGGTAGTTGTTATTGTTGTTGATGTGGTTGTTGTTAATATTGTTGATGTGGTTGTTGTTAATGTTGCTGATGTGGTAGTTGTTATTGTTGTTGATGTGGTTGTTGTTAATATTGTTGATGTGGTTGTTGTTAATGTTGCTGATGTGGTTGTTGTTATTATTGTTGATGTGGTTGTTGTTATTGTTGTTGATGTGGTTGTTGTTAATGTTGTTGATGTGGTTGTTGTTAATGTTGCTGATGTGGTAGTTGTTATTGTTGTTGATGTGGTTGTTGTTATTGTTGTTGATGTGGTTGTTGTTAATGTTGTTGATGTGGTTGTTGTTAATGTTGTTGATGTGGTTGTTGTTATTGTTGTTGATGTGGTTGTTGTTGTTGTTGATGTGGTTGTTGTTATTGTTGTTGATGTGGTTGTTGTTATTGTTGTTGATGTGGTTGTTGTTATTGTTGTTGATGTGGTTGTTGTTAATGTTGTTGATGTGGTTGTTGTTATTAGTGTTGATGTGGTTGTTGTTAATGTTGTTGATGTGGTTGTTGTTATTGTTGTTGATGTGGTTGTTGTTATTGTTGTTGATGTGGTTGTTGTTAATGTTGTTGATGTGGTTGTTGTTAATGTTTTTGATGTGGTTGTTGTTATTGTTGTTGATGTGGTTGTTGTTATTGTTGTTGATGTGGTTGTTAATAATGTTTTTGATGTGGTTGTTGTTATTGTTGTTAATGATGTTGATTATGTATTGTTTAGGTGTGTAACCTGACATGGTGGACTCTGACTGAGGAGGAACAAAGACAAATCCCACTCCAGAAAGTATCTTCTGTTAGCTCATCTGGAAATGCACACCATACACAAGGTCAGTGCGTAGGACTGTGTGAATTCTCATTTTGTTTGTGTAGGTTCTACTCCAGTGCGTAGTGCTGTGTGAATTCTCATTTTGTTTGTGTAGGTTCTACTCCAGTGGGTAGGGCTGTGTGAATTCTCATTTTGTTTGTGTAGGTTCTACTCAAGTGGGTAGGGCTGTGTGAATTATCATTTTGTTTGTGTAGGTTCTACTCCAGTGGGTAGGGCTGTGTGAATTCTCATTTTGTTTGTGTAGGTTCTACTCAAGTGGGTAGGGCTGTGTGAATTCTCATTTTGTTTGTGTAGGTTCTACTCAAGTGGGTAGGGCTGTGTGAATTATCATTTTGTTTGTGTAGGTTCTACTCCAGTGGGTAGGGCTGTGTGAATTCTCATTTTGTTTGTGTAGGTTCTACTCCAGTGGGTAGGGCTGTGTGAATTCTCATTTTGTTTGCGTAGGTTCTACTCAAGTGGGTAGGGCTGTGTGAATTATCATTTTGTTTGTGTAGGTTCTACTCCAGTGCGTAGGACTGTGTGAATTCTCATTTTGTTTGTGTAGGTTCTACTCCAGTGGGTAGGGCTGTGTGAATTCTCATTTTGTTTGTGTAGGTTCTACTCCAGTGGGTAGGGCTGTGTGAATTATCATTTTGTTTGTGTAGGTTCTACTCCAGTGCGTAGGACTGTGTGAATTCTCATTTTGTTTGTGTAGGTTCTACTCCAGTGGGTAGGGCTGTGTGAATTCTCATTTTGTTTGTGTAGGTTCTACTCCAGTGGGTGGGACTGTGTGAATTATCATTTTGTTTGTGTAGGTTCTACTCCAGTGCGTAGGACTGTGTGAATTATCATTTTGTTTGTGTAGGTTCTACTCCACTGCGTAGGACTGTGTGAATTCTCATTTTGTTTGTGTAGGTTCTACTCCAGTGGGTAGGGCTGTGTGAATTCTCATTTTGTTTGTGTAGGTTCTACTCCAGTGGGTAGGGCTGTGTGAATTATCATTTTGTTTGTGTAGGTTCTACTCCAGTGGGTAGGGCTGTGTGAATTCTCATTTTGTTTGTGTAGGTTCTACTCCAGTGGGTAGGACTGTGTGAATTCTCATTTTGTTTGTGTAGGTTCTACTCCAGTGCGTAGGACTGTGTGAATTATCATTTTGTTTGTGTAGGTTCTACTCCACTGCGTAGGACTGTGTGAATTCTCATTTTGTTTGTGTAGGTTCTACTCCAGTGGGTAGGGCTGTGGGAATTCTCATTTTGTTTGTGTAGGTTCTACTCCAGTGGGTAGGACTGTGTGAATTCTCATTTTGTTTGTGTAGGTTCTACTCCAGTGCGTAGGACTGTGTGAATTCTCATTTTGTTTGTGTAGGTTCTACTCCAGTGCGTAGGACTGTGTGCGTTCGAGCAGCAGGGATGTGCAACTCAGAGTCAGGGCAAGTGGAGGAGGTTCCATTACCCAGAATCCCCAGCATTAGAGAGAGCGTCTTCTGGTCTCGGTTCTGCTGCATCAATGCCATCCTCCTCCTGAGTATTAACATCTTCCTTTATGCTTATTATGCCTGATTATCCCTCACTTTTAACCCCTCTAAATCCTGTAGTAAACACTTTCTCAGAAGGGTTCGTCTTATTTGTGTTGCCTTATTGATTGTTTTTGTTAATTGTCATATATAATAACATTATAATATAATATTATTGATAACAAAAAGTGAAGATTTGTCTTTGGCTTCAACACATGAAAAACATTAAAACAATAGGAAAGTGTTATAGTGCAATTAAATTAATATTACTGATTTGTGTATATTGTTTTTTTTAAACATTATATATAATCTTAAAATAATAAAGATGTTTTTATGTTAAAACTGGTAAAAAAAATATAGACAAATGTTTTGTACGTTAATTGTGTGTTTGATTTTTTTTCTATGCAAATCAAATTCATGAAAACAGTGGATTTAAAAAAATGTCCGGTTTTTGTGATGTGAAAAATTTTCAAAACGTTTTCCACCTTTAATGTGACCTATAATGCGAATAACGCAATTGAAAAACAAACTGAAATCTTTTAGGAAAAATAAAAACCTTTAATAATAATTGTGGTATTATGGAATAATAGTGTAATAGTTTGGGGAGTAACAGGAGGTGAAGTCTATAGGGGGATGTGAGGCAACGCATGCACGGGGCTCACACTAGGAATGGCGGTGGTACCAAGATGCTGAATAAAGACAGTCACTAATTATCTTGTTGGACGAGCATCTTTTATAAATAACTTGACAATAATCAGCTTGCATAAGTGTGTCTTTTAACTGGGGATGTGGCTGTGTTCAGAATGAACTAATCACATTCGAACCCATGTTAAATAGAAGTCATTACACACCTGCCATTATTTAAAGTGACTCTAATTAATCACAAATAAATGTTCTTAGTTGCATCTCATAGCAAAAGGTCCACAGAGAGGTTCCGAAGCATCAGAGGGATCTCCTTGTTGAAAGATATTAGTCAGAAGGCTACAAAATAATATCCAAAGCATTAGATATACCATGGAACACAGTTAAGACAGTCATCATCAAGTAGAGAATATGGCACAACAGAGACATTACCAAGAACTGGACGTCCCTCCAAAATGTATTAAAAAACAAGAAGAAAACTGGTCTGGGTGGCTTCCAAAAAGCCTATAGCAACAGTAATGGAGCTGCAGGAATTTCTGGATAGTGTAAGGTTCGGACTTTTCTGTACTCCTCTTGGCCGGAGCTGGCATTCCCCCCTGCCGGCAGAGATGGGAGTGACCATGGACTTTTCGGTTCTACTCGGAGCCAGTGCTCATGCTTCGCCAGTCAACGAGGAGAGAGCAATCATGGACTATTGAAGTCACCTGTGTCTGTCTGTGCACCTGTTACCTGTTTCATTGTTAGCGGTGTAGTTAAGTCCTGTCTTGTCTGTCCGTCAGTGTTGTGGCATTGTTACATGTTACGTGTATGCAAGAGTCGTGTGTTGGTTTCCTCCGTTTTCTCACTGTACAAGGTACAGCCCTTAGTTTTGTCACGGATACCCGAAGTGTTCGGTTTCAGTCCGAGTTGACAGTTTGTTGGGAAATAAACCCCTATATTGAATACGAATCTCCGCGTTTGTGTCCACCTTCTACCATCACACCGCATTCGTTACAGCTAGTACTGTCTGTGTGCTACATGTGACACAATCACCCGTATTCTTCATATGTATGGGCTATGGGGTTGGGTGGCATGACGGAAGCCTTTTCTTACAAGTAAAAACCATCAAGCACGGCTGAAGTTTGCAAAAACAAACATCGTCTTCCAAAAACATTTGGGAAAATGTGTAATTGTTTGACGAAACCAAGGTTGAACTTTTTGGCCATGACTCCAAAAGGTTTGTTTGGTGCAAAAACAACATTGCACATCACCCAAAGAACACCATATGCACATTGAAGCATGGTGGTGGCAGCATCATGCTTTGGGACTGTTTTTCTTCAGGTGGAACCGGGGTCTAAGTCAGGGTGGAGGGAATTATGAACAGTTCCAAATACAAGGCAAATTTTGCGCAAAACTTTCAGGCTTCTATTAGAGAGTTGAAGAGGAATTTCACCTTTCAGCACGACCCAAAGCACAAATCCAAATCCACAAAAGCATGGCTTCACCAGAAGAACATTAACGTTTTGGAATGGCCCTGCCAGAGCCCAGACCTGAATACAATTGACATCTGTGCGGTGATCTGACAAAGACGAGTGGGATTTCAAGATGTGCCATGTGTCACGGTCCGTCCAAGGTGTAGTGCGTGAAGCCATGTGCAGAGCCAATGTATCCGTTTTGAACAGGTTTATTAATACACCAACGTAAAACAAACCGATAACGGCGGAAAAAAGGCTAACTGGTTTAACTGAAATAAACAGTGCGCATATCGCGACTTACATACAAAACATTCCACAAACCACAATAGCACTCAAAATACACAAACACTCACCTCTAAAATAACGTGTGACATGTAACAATGCGAAGCAACGAGTGCACTGCTCGCGACCCTCTTATATCCCATTGATTATAAGTGCAAACAGCCGTGAGACAAACGTAAACACGGAAGTGAAACAAGGAAGTGCATCACCGAAATATGTCCGTGTAGCAACGCCACCACACCAATCGTGACAGTATCCCCCACTAAAAGGCTAGCTCCCCAGATAGCCGAACGGAAACACAAAACCAAGACAAGGGAGCAACAGGGAGAGAACCCGCAGTCAAACCCAAAAGGGTCAGTCCAGGACCGCAGGTCCAGCCCTGAAAAGGCCTCGGTGGCTGAGAGGCCGCCATCTAGTGCGGCTGAGAGGCCGCCATCTAGTGCGGCAGAGAGACCGCCATCTAGTGCGGCAGAGAGACCGCCATCTTGTGCGGCTCAGAGTCCGCCATCTTGTGCGGCCCAGAGTCCGCCATCTTGTGCGGCTCAGAGTCCGCCGTCGTGGGCGACGTGGTGGCGGAGGCCATCGTGGGCGCCGTCGTGGCGGCGGCCATCGGGGGCGCAGTCGTGGCGGCGGCCATCGTGGGCGGTGTCGTGGCGGCGGCCATCGTGGGCGGTGTCGTGGCGGCGGCCATCGTGAGCGTAGTCGTGGCGGCGGCCATCGTGAGCGTAGTCGTGGCGGCGGCCATCGTGGCGTAGTCGTGGCGGCGGCCATCGTGGCGTAGTCGTGGCGGCGGCCATCGTGAGCGTAGTCGTGGCGGCGGCCATCGTGAGCGTAGTCGTGGCGGCGGCCATCGTGAGCGTAGTCGTGGCGGCGGCCATCGTGAGCGTAGTCGTGGCGGCGGCCATCGTGAGTGTAGTCGTGGCGGCGGCCATCGTGAGCATAGTCGTGGCGGCGGCCATCGTGAGCGTAGTCGTGGCGGCGGCCATCGTGAGCGTAGTCGTGGCGGCGGCCATCGTGAGCGTAGTCGTGGCGGCGGCCATCGTGAGCGTAGTCGTGGCGGCGGCCATCGTGAACGTAGTCGTGGCGGCGGCCATCGTGGGCGGCGATGCGGCAGCCATCTTGGGCGGCGATGCGGCAGCCATTGTGGGCGGCGATGCGGCAGCCATTGTGGGCGGCGATGCGGCAGCCATTGTGGGCGGCGATGCGGCAGCCATTGTGGGCGGCGATGCGGCAGCCATTGTGGGCACTGGCGTGACGGTGGCAGCCATCTTGGGCGCTGGCGTGACAGCCACAGCCATCTTGAGCGCTGGCGTGACGGCGGGAGCCATCGTGGGCGCTGGCGTGACGGCAACAGCCATCTTGGGCGCTGGCGGAACGACGGTAACCATCTTGGACGCTGGCGTGACGGCGGGAGCCATCGTGGGCGCTGGCGTGACGGCAACAGCCATCTTGAGCGCCGGCGGGACGACGGCAGCCATCTTGAGCGCCGGCGGGGACGACGGCAGCCATCTTGAGCGCTGGCGTGACAGCAACAGCCATCTTGAGCGCTGGCGTGACGGCGGGAGCCATCGTGGACGCTGGCGTGACGGCGGCAGCCATCTTGGGCGCTGGCGGGGACGACGGTAGCCATCTTGGACGCTGGCGTGACGGCGGGAGCCATCGTGGGCGCTGGCGTGACGGCAACAGCCATCTTGAGCGCCGGCGGGACGACGGCAGCCATCTTGAGCGCTGGCGTGCCGGCAACAGCCATCTTGAGCGCTGGCGGGACGGCGGAGCCATCGTGGGACGCTGGCGTGACGGCGGCAGCCATCTTGGGCGCTGGCGGGGACGACGGTAGCCATCTTGGGCGCTGGCGTGACGGCGGGAGCCATCGTGGACGCTGGCGTGACGGCGGGAGCCATCGTGGGCGCTGGCGTGACGGCAACAGCCATCTTGAGCGCCGGCGGGGGGCGACGGCAGCCATCTTGAGCGCTGGCGTGACGACGGTAGCCATCTTGAGCGCTGGCGTGACGGCGGCAGCCATCTTGGGCGCTGGCGGGACGACGGTAGCCATCTTGGGCGCTGGCGTGACGGCGGGAGCCATCGTGGACGCTGGCGTGACGGCGGGAGCCATCGTGGGCGCTGGCGTGACGGCAACAGCCATCTTGAGCGCCGGCGGGACGACGGCAGCCATCTTGAGCGCTGGCGTGACGGCAGCAGCCATCTTGGGCGCTGGCGGGACGGCAACAGCCATCTTGAGCGCTGGCGGGACGACGGTAGCCATCTTGGGCGCTGGCGGGACGGCAGGAACCATCGTGAACGCTGGCGTGACGGCGACCATCTCAGGCGCAAGCGTGGTGGCGACCATCTCAGGCGCTGGCTCCTGTAAATCCAGCCATGTCCTCCACCACGTCCTAATAACAGCCGAGGGCTGATCATCCAACCCCTCCGGGGTTTTTCTGTCCCTGACGTCGGTGGCCGAAAAGGGTCTTCCCACTGCGGGGTTTGTGGCTGTAGCTCCAGCCATGTCCTCCACCACGTCCTAATAACAGCTGAGGGCTGTTCATCCAAGCCCCTCCGGGGTTTTTCTGTCCCTGTCGTCGGCGGCAGAAAAGGGTCTTCCCACGGCGGGGGTAGTGGCTGTAGCTCCAGGGGTTTCCCTCCCCCTGTCTGCAGCCCCGGAGCAGTGGGGGCGTTCCTGCAGCACCAGGACCGTGGGTGCTCTCTCCGCGGTCCTCCCGGAACACCTCCTTAGCTCCCCCAAAAACCTTCTTGGGACGCCCGGGGTGCCCTCTTGCCTTCCTCCGGGAGGGACCGCGGACCCGATGTAATCGGCCCTGATAGCTGCATCGGTGGCTCATACCCGAAGTAAGCACGGAGGCGCCTATACTCCTCTTCGGGCGTCTCCGGCTTACCCCAGTCCCACTGCTCCGTGGTGCGACGGTGAGCTTCATCCTTCGGGCGCTATAGCTTGCCCCCGAGGAATCCACTCACCGTCTGCTGGCTCCGCTGGCTTCTTTGTGGGCTTCGCATTCTGTCACGGTCCGTCCAAGGTGTAGTGCGTGAAGCCATGTGCAGAGCCAATGTATCCGTTTTGAACAGGTTTATTAATACACCAACGTAAAACAAACCGATAACGGCGGAAAAAAGGCTAACTGGTTTAACTGAAATAAACAGTGCGCATATCGCGACTTACATACAAAACATTCCACAAACCACAATAGCACTCAAAATACACAAACACTCACCTCTAAAATAACGTGTGACATGTAACAATGCGAAGCAACGAGTGCACTGCTCGCGACCCTCTTATATCCCATTGATTATAAGTGCAAACAGCCGTGAGACAAACGTAAACACGGAAGTGAAACAAGGAAGTGCATCACCGAAATATGTCCGTGTAGCAACGCCACCACACCAATCGTGACACCATCGTGAGCGGAGCGTGGCGGCGGCCATCGTGAGCGGCGTGGCGGCGGCCATCGTGAGCATAGTCGTGGCGGCGGCCATCGTGGAGCGGCGTGGCGGCGGCCATCGTGGGCGGTGTCGTGGCGGCGGCCATCGTGAGCGGAGCCGTGGCGGCGGCCATCGTGAGCGTAGTCGTGGCGGCGGCCATCGTGAGCGGCGTGGCGGCGGCCATCGTGAGCGGAGCGTGGCGGCGGCCATCGTGAGCGTAGTCGTGGCGGCGGCCATCGTGAGCATAGTCGTGGCGGCGGCCATCGTGAGCGGAGCGTGGCGGCGGCCATCGTGAGCGGAGCGGGCGGCGGCCATCGTGAGCGTAGGCGTGGCGGCGGCCATCGTGAGCGGCGTGGCGGCGGCCATCGTGAGCGGAGCGTGGCGGCGGCCATCGTGGGCGGCGATGCGGCAGCCATCTTGGGCGGCGATGCGGCAGCCATTGTGGGCGGCGATGCGGCAGCCATTGTGGCGGCGATGCGGCAGCCATCTTGGGCGGCGATGCGGCAGCCATTGTGGGCGGCGATGCGGCAGCCATTGTGGGCACTGGCGTGACGGTGGCAGCCATCTTGGGCGCTGGCGTGGCGGCAACAGCCATCTTGAGCGCCTGGCGTGACGGCGGGAGCCATCGTGGGCGCTGGCGTGACGGGGCAACAGCCATCTTGGCGCTGGCGGGACGACGGTAGCCATCTTGACGCTGGCGTGACGGCGGGAGCCATCGTGGGCGCTGGCGTGGCGGCAACAGCCATCTTGAGCGCCGGCGGGACGACGGCAGCCATCTTGAGCGCCGGCGGACGACGGCAGCCATCTTGAGCGCTGGCGTGACAGCAACAGCCATCTTGAGCGCTGGCGTGACGGCGGGAGCCATCGTGACGCTGGCGTGACGGCGGCAGCCATCTTGGGCGCTGGCGGGACGACGGTAGCCATCTTGAGCGCTGGCGTGACGGCGGGAGCCATCGTGGGCGCTGGCGTGACGGCAACAGCCATCTTGAGCGCTCAAGGACGACGGCAGCCATCTTGAGCGCTGGCGTGCCGGCAACAGCCATCTTGAGCGCTGGCGGGACGGCGGAGCCAATGTGACGCTGGCGTGACGGCGGCAGCCATCTTGGGCGCTGGCGGACGACGGTAGCCATCTTGGGCGCTGGCGTGACGGCGGGAGCCATCGTGACGCTGGCGTGACGGCGGGAGCCATCGTGGGCCGCTGGCGTGACGGCAACAGCCATCTTGAGCGCCGGCGGACGACGGCAGCCATCTTGAGCGCTGGCGTGACGACGGTAGCCATCTTGAGCGCTGGCGTGACGGCGGCAGCCATCTTGGCGCTGGCGGGACGACGGTAGCCATCTTGGGCGCTGGCGTGACGCGGAGCCATCGTGACGCTGGCGTGACGGCGGAGCCATCGTGGGCGCTGGCGTGACGGCAACAGCCATCTTGAGCGCCGGCGGGACGACGGCAGCCATCTTGAGCGCCGGCGGGACGGCGGCAGCCATCTTGGGCGCTGGCGGGACGGCAACAGCCATCTTGAGCGCTGGCGGGACGACGGTAGCCATCTTGGGCGCTGGCGGGACGGCAGGAACCATCGTGAACGCTGGCGTGACGGCGACCATCTCAGGCGCAAGCGTGGTGGCGACCATCTCAGGCGCTGGCTCCTGTAAATCCAGCCATGTCCTCCACCACGTCCTAATAACAGCCGAGGGCTGATCATCCAACCCCTCCGGGGGTTTTTCTGTCCCTGACGTCGGTGGCCGAAAAGGGTCTTCCCACTGCGGGGTTTGTGGCTGTAGCTCCAGCCATGTCCTCCACCACGCCCCAATAACAGCTGAGGGCTGTTCATCCAACCCCTCCGGGGGTTTTTCTGTCCCTGTCGTCGGCGGCAGAAAAGGGTCTTCCCACGGCGGGGGTAGTGGCTGTAGCTCCAGGGGTTTCCCTCCCCCTGTCTGCAGCCCCGGAGCAGTGGGGGCCGTTCCTGCAGCACCAGGGTGTCACGGTCCGTCAAGGTGTAGTGCGTGAAGCCATGTGCAGAGCCAATGTATCCGTTTTGAACAGGTTTATTAATACACCAACGTAAAACAAACCGATAACGGCGGAAAAAAGGCTAACTGGTTTAACTGAAATAAACAGTGCGCATATCGCGACTTACATACAAAACATTCCACAAACCACAATAGCACTCAAAATACACAAACACTCACCTCTAAAATAACGTGTGACATGTAACAATGCGAAGCAGAGTGCACTGCTCGCGACCCTCTTATATCCCATTGATTATAAGTGCAAACAGCCGTGAGACAAACGTAAACACGGAAGTGAAACAAGGAAGTGCATCACCGAAATATGTCCGTGTAGCAACGCCACCACACCAATCGTGACAGTATCCCCCACTAAAAGGCTAGCTCCCCAGATAGCCGAACGGAAACACAAAACCAAGACAAGGGAGCAACAGGGAGAGAACCCGCAGTCAAACCCAAAAGGGTCAGTCCAGGACCGCAGGTCCAGCCCCTGAAAAGGCCTCGGTGGCTGAGAGGCCGCCATCTAGTGCGGCTGAGAGGCCGCCATCTAGTGCGGCAGAGAGACCGCCATCTAGTGCGGCAGAGAGACCGCCATCTTGTGCGGCTCAGAGTCCGCCATCTTGTGCGGCCCAGAGTCCGCCATCTTGTGCGGCTCAGAGTCCGCCGTCGTGGGCGACGTGGTGGCGGAGGCCATCGTGGGCGCCGTCGTGGCGGCGGCCATCGGGCGCAGTCGTGGCGGCGGCCATCGTGGGCGGTGTCGTGGCGGCGGCCATCGTGGGCGGTGTCGTGGCGGCGGCCATCGTGGCGTAGTCGTGGCGGCGGCCATCGTGGCGTAGTCGTGGCGGGCCATCGTGGCGTAGTCGTGGCGGCGGCCATCGTGAGCGTAGTCGTGGCGGCGGCCATCGTGGCGTAGTCGTGGCGGCGGCCATCGTGGCGTAGTCGTGGCGGCGGCCATCGTGGCGTAGTCGTGGCGGCGGCCATCGTGGCGTAGTCGTGGCGGCGGCCATCGTGAGTGTAGTCGTGGCGGCGGCCATCGTGAGCATAGTCGTGGCGGCGGCCATCGTGGCGTAGTCGTGGCGGCGGCCATCGTGGCGTAGTCGTGGCGGCGGCCATCGTGGCGTAGTCGTGGCGGCGGCCATCGTGAGCGTAGTCGTGGCGGCGGCCATCGTGAACGTAGTCGTGGCGGCGGCCATCGTGGGCGGCGATGCGGCAGCCATCTTGGGCGGCGATGCGGCAGCCATTGTGGGCGGCGATGCGGCAGCCATTGTGGGCGCGATGCGGCAGCCATTGTGGGCGCGATGCGGCAGCCATTGTGGGCGCGATGCGGCAGCCATTGTGGGCACTGGCGTGACGGTGGCAGCCATCTTGGGCGCTGGCGTGACAGCCACAGCCATCTTGAGCGCTGGCGTGACGGCGGGAGCCATCGTGGGCGCTGGCGTGACGGCAACAGCCATCTTGGGCGCTGGCGGAACGAGCGGTAACCATCTTGGACGCTGGCGTGACGGCGGGAGCCATCGTGGGCGCTGGCGTGACGGCAACAGCCATCTTGAGCGCCGGCGGGACGACGGCAGCCATCTTGAGCGCCGGCGGGACGGCGGCAGCCATCTTGAGCGCTGGCGTGACAGCAACAGCCATCTTGAGCGCTGGCGTGACGGCGGGAGCCATCGTGGACGCTGGCGTGACGGCGGCAGCCATCTTGGGCGCTGGCGGGACGACGGTAGCCATCTTGGACGCTGGCGTGACGGCGGGAGCCATCGTGGGCGCTGGCGTGACGGCAACAGCCATCTTGAGCGCCGGCGGGGACGGCAGCCATCTTGAGCGCTGGCGTGCCGGCAACAGCCATCTTGAGCGCTGGCGGGGACGGCGGGAGCCATCGTGGACGCTGGCGTGACGGCGGCAGCCATCTTGGCGCTGGCGGGGACGACGGTAGCCATCTTGGGCGCTGGCGTGACGGCGGGAGCCATCGTGGGACGCTGGCGTGACGGCGGGAGCCATCGTGGGCGCTGGCGTGACGGCAACAGCCATCTTGAGCGCCGGCGGGACGACGGCAGCCATCTTGAGCGCTGGCGTGACGACGGTAGCCATCTTGAGCGCTGGCGTGACGGCGGCAGCCATCTTGGGCGCTGGCGGGACGACGGTAGCCATCTTGGGCGCTGGCGTGACGGCGGGAGCCATCGTGGACGCTGGCGTGACGGCGGGAGCCATCGTGGGCGCTGGCGTGACGGCAACAGCCATCTTGAGCGCCGGCGGGGCGACGGCAGCCATCTTGAGCGCTGGCGTGACGGCAGCAGCCATCTTGGGCGCTGGCGGGGACGGCACAGCCATCTTGAGCGCTGGCGGGACGACGGTAGCCATCTTGGGCGCTGGCGGGACGGCAGGAACCATCGTGAACGCTGGCGTGACGGCGACCATCTCAGGCGCAAGCGTGGTGGCGACCATCTCAGGCGCTGGCTCCTGTAAATCCAGCCATGTCCTCCACCACGTCCTAATAACAGCCGAGGGCTGATCATCCAACCCCTCCGGGGTTTTCTGTCCCTGACGTCGGTGGCCGAAAAGGGTCTTCCCACTGCGGGGTTTGTGGCTGTAGCTCCAGCCATGTCCTCCACCACGTCCTAATAACAGCTGAGGGCTGTTCATCCAGCCCCTCCGGGGGTTTTCTGTCCCTGTCGTCGGCGGCAGAAAAGGGTCTTCCCACGGCGGGGGTAGTGGCTGTAGCTCCAGGGGTTTCCCTCCCCCTGTCTGCAGCCCCGGAGCAGTGGGGGCCGTTCCTGCAGCACCAGGACCGTGGGTGCTCTCTCCGCGGTCCTCCCGGAACACCTCCTTAGCTCCCCAAAAACCTTCTTGGGACGCCTTCGGGGTGCCCTCTTGCCTTCCTCCGGGAGGGACCGCGGACCCGATGTAATCGGCCCTGATAGCTGCATCGGTGGCTCATACCCGAAGTAAGCACGGAGGCGCCTATACTCCTCTTCGGGCGTCTCCGGCTTACCCCAGTCCCACTGCTCCGTGGTGCGACGGTGAGCTTCATCCTTCGGGCGCTATAGCTTGCCCCCGAGGAATCCACTCACCGTCTGCTGGCTCCGCTGGCTTCTTTGTGGGCTTCGCATTCTGTCACGGTCCGTCCAAGGTGTAGTGCGTGAAGCCATGTGCAGAGCCAATGTATCCGTTTTGAACAGGTTTATTAATACACCAACGTAAAACAAACCGATAACGGCGGAAAAAAGGCTAACTGGTTTAACTGAAATAAACAGTGCGCATATCGCGACTTACATACAAAACATTCCACAAACCACAATAGCACTCAAAATACACAAACACTCACCTCTAAAATAACGTGTGACATGTAACAATGCGAAGCAACGAGTGCACTGCTCGCGACCCTCTTATATCCCATTGATTATAAGTGCAAACAGCCGTGAGACAAACGTAAACACGGAAGTGAAACAAGGAAGTGCATCACCGAAATATGTCCGTGTAGCAACGCCACCACACCAATCGTGACACCATGCTGATTGACTCCTATCCAAAAAGACTGAGTGGTATAATAAAATCAAAAGGTGTTCCAACAAATTATTAGTAAAGTAACACAAAGTATTTTTTCCTTTTTTTCCTTAAAGATTTCAGTTCAGTTTTTCAATCGAATTATAAGTCACATTAAAGGTGGAAAAAAGTTCTGACTTGATTTATCTTTGTCTCATTTTTTCACAAAACCTGGCATTTTAACAGGCTGTTTAGACTTTTCATATCCACTGTACATTTGAGATAATTTTTTGTAGTTGCAAAGGAGAAGATCATGTTTATTAAGATTTAGGAGGTCTGTATAGATGGTTGTCCTTCTGGCAGGTTGATGGAGGTCTGTATAGATGGTTGTCCTTCTGGCAGGTTGATGGAGGTCTGTATAGATGGTTGTCCTTCTGGCAGGTTGATGGAGGTCTGTATAGATGGTTGTCCTTCTGGCAGGTTGATGGAGGTCTGAATAGATGGTTGTCCTTCTGGCAGGTTGATGGAGGTCTGTATAGATGGTTGTCCTTCTGGTAGGTTGATGGAGGTCTGTATAGATGGTTGTCCTTCTGGCAGGTTGATGGAGGTCTGGATAGACGGTTGTCCTTCTGGCAGGTTGATGGAGGTCTGTATAGATGGTTGTCCTTCTGGCAGGTTGATGGAGGTCTGTATAGATGGTTGTCCTTCTGGCAGGTTGATGGAGGTCTGAATAGATGGTTGTCCTTCTGGCAGGTTGATGGAGGTCTGTATAGATGGTTGTCCTTCTGGCAGGTTGATGGAGGTCTGTATAGATGGTTGTCCTTCTGGCAGGTTGATGGAGGTCTGTATAGACGGTTGTCCTTCTGGCAGGTTGATGGAGGTCTGTATAGATGGTTGTCCTTCTGGCAGGTTGATGGAGGTCTGTATAGATGGTTGTCCTTCTGGCAGGTTGATGGAGGTCTGTATAGATGGTTGTCCTTCTGGCAGGTTGATGGAGGTCTGTATAGACGGTTGTCCTTCTGGCAGGTTGATGGAGATCTGTATAGATGGTTGTCCTTCTGGCAGGTTGATGGAGGTCTGTATAGATGGTTGTCCTTCTGGCAGGTTAATGGAGGTCTGTATAGACGGTTGTCCTTCTGGCAGGTTGATGGACGTCTGTATAGACGGTTGTCCTTCTGGCAGGTTCTCCCATCTGTTATATTTTCACTCCCACTTTCTGTTAGGGTGAATACTTATGCAATCGATTATTTTCTATTTCATATTTGTAATTCATTTGAATAATTTGCTGATTTTATTCGTCACATTGACATTATGTATTCTTTTATCAGTGACAAAAACCTGATTAAATAAATTTTAATTTCATGTTGTAACAGTGATTTACATATTGTGTGTATGACAAAAATATATATAATTAAAAATAATTAGTAATTTATTACATTTGTAGAGTGCTTTTAATTATTTAGCAATAAATAAAAGACATATGACATATATATATACAATTGGTTTCATGCAACAACTTGAAAGTTAAGGCCTTTTTCACCCAAGGCCAGGGGGTTTGGAATTCTAATCGTAGAAAGTCCAGTTTCAATATGATTAAATGATTACAGATCCAGATAGGCAGTACATCCTGGTCTCCAGGGACCAGTACATCCAGGGACCAGTACATCCTGGTCTTCAGGGACATTTGCCGTTCTTCCAATCACTCTGGTAAACATATATAGCCCAAACTTCAATGATCCGGACAATTTCTGAGTGGTTGACGTCCTCCCAGACGAAACCTGCTAACTTTGGCTAAACTTGCTAACTATGGCTAATTTTGCTAAATTTGGCTAAACTTGCTAACTTTGGATAAACTTGCTTTCGGCTAAGCAAACAACTCTATTTGAAAGAGATGTAGTAAACAGTGCAGAAAACACAAAGTAAAATAAATTAATCATCTAGCTACTGCTGACTAAGTTAGTAGCTGCTATCCAACATTATTATGAATTCTTAAGATAACAGCGTTTTGCCACTACGCTAACTGTGACAGAATACCTTAGACTTCAGTGTCAGTTGCTGCACTATGAAGATGTTGCTCTATCGACTGATTTAGGTAACTACACAATACCATATTTTGCTAAATCAAGCAAGCTCTTCATGTCAAACGATATTAGGGCAGCTAGCTAGCTTTTTTGTAGGGAATATTTGCATGACAATCTTTTTAGCAGTAAGGTACGGTGTGCATGCAAGTTATTCAATCTTTTAAACATTCCTTATTCCTCAGGAGAATTAATGACCAATCTTGACATGACTTGCAATCTTTAAGAGAAAATAGTTCCATCCTATAGTTTAGTCTTTTTGCAAGGTTTTCATTCCTAAAGATGGCGGATAAATCAAAATCAGAATGAACTTCAAACCGTTGTTGTTCCCCATGAATTTGTTCTCATAGTGGACAGTATTAGACCATCCAAATGCAAACACACAAACATTCAGACTCATCTTCAATACCTTTAGTATTTCTCCTCTTTGGAAGCTGAGCTATTCTCAGAAAATATGGCTACAGCCTCCATCACAGAGTGATATTGAGAGGTTTGTAATTATGAAGATGGAGAGAGAGAAATAAAAAAGATGAGAAGACAGAGGGATAATAGAGGTTTGGAGTTAGAGATGGAGAGAGAGAGAGAGAAGATGACAGAGGGATAATAGAGGTTTGGATTTCGCAAGATGGAAAGAGGGATGAGAGAAAGATGTAGGAAGATATGGAGTTAAAAAGATAGAGGGATGGAATTAGAGAGATGGAGAGAGGGGTAGAATGAAAAATGTTTAAAAGTAAAAAGTGAGAGAATACTGAAGATCAGAGATGGGAAAAGTGACTACAGGGATAAGTTGGAGTCCAACAACCACAGCTCCGACCCCAGATGCATGTGGTGTGGTCTGCGACCCATTACTGACTACAAAGGGAGTAGTAGTAGTGATGCTTGTCTCACTGCATCTCTCCCTAACGAGCTCAACACCTTCTATGCACGGTTTGTGGTGGCCAATTCAATTCCTTCGACGAGGCTTGCTGAGGACCAGGACGTCTGCACTCTGTCTCTGGACACGGCTGATGTGAGGAGAGTTTTTAAAAAAGTCAACCCTCGGAAGGCACCAGGGCCAGATGGCATTCCAGGCCGTGTTCTCAGGGGGTACGCCGACCAACTAGCTGAGGTTTTCACCTCTATATTCAGCCTCTCCCTGACACACTCAACAGTCCCCTCCTGCTTCAAGCAGACCACCATTGTCCCTGTGCCGAAGAAACCTACCATCACCTGCCTGAATGACTACCGTCCTGTAGCACTGACCTCTATCATCATGAAGTGCTTCGAGCGGTTGGTCAGAACTCACATCTGCTCCTCCCTCCCTGTCACCTTAGACCCCCTTAAATTTGCATACCACTCCAACAGATATACGGACGATGCCATCGCCCTGACCACACACACCGCCCTCTCCCATCTGGAAAAAGCTAACAATTACGTGAGGATGCTGTTGGGGACTACAGCTCAGCATTCAACACTATTGTGCCCGTCAAGCTCGTTCCCAAGCTCAGGACCTTGGATCTTAACACCTCCCTGTGCAACTGGATCCTAGACTTTCTGACGGGCAGACCCCAGGTGGTGAGAATGGACAACCTTACATCCTCTATCCTGACCCTGAGCATCGGAGCTCCGCAGGGCTGCGTACTCTGTCCCCTGCTGTACTCCCTGTTTACGTATGACTGCGTGGCCACACACAGCCCCAACGTCATCTTCAAGTTTGCAGACGATACCACCATCCTTGGTCTCATTTCCAACAATGAGACAAAATACAGAGAAAAGGATAAAAACCTGGCTACATGGTTCCAGGACAACAATCTCTCTCTTAACGTCGGGAAATCTAAGGAGATGATCATCGACTTCAGGAAGCGGCACGGGGGGGGGGACATGCCCCCATACACATCGATGGAGCTGTAGTCGAGAGAGTACCTGTCTTTAAGTTCCTCTGTGTGCTCATCAGTGATGACCTCACATGGTCCAGGCAAGCTGACTCGGCAGTGAAAACTGCCCAAAAACGCCTATACTTCCTGAGGAGACTCAAAAAGTTCTGTATGTCTAAAAAAAACACTGACCAACTTCTACAAGTGCACCATTGAGAGTTTCCTGTCAGAATGCATTACTGCTTGGTACGGGAGCTGCACCGCTGCTGACCGCAAGGCCCTACAGAGGGTGGTAAAGTCTGCAGAACGCATCATTGGCTGTCACCTCCCTACGGTGCATAGCATCTATTTTGCATACTGGCCATATTCACTTCATTATATATGTCTTGTAACTAGTATATTCGGTATATTCACCACTGGTATTCACAACTGGCACTAGATCACTTTTATTACAGTATTTTAGTATTTAAGGTTGCATACTGCCCATATTCTCACTTCATTATGTATATTTTGGAGCTATGTATGTTCTGTATATTGTTGTAATTCTGTTTTTATTTTATTTCTATTAACTATGTAGCTGTTGCTTGCCATGTCACAAGAATTTCATTGTGCAGTTTGATGCAAGACTCTGTACACATGACAATAAAACTTTGAATCTTGAATCTTGATCAAGGTAAGACATAAAGAAAGAATAAAACAAGAAACGAGATAGAGATGAAGAATGTTGCATCTGTAAGGATGAAGGACATGTCACAGGCTAGAGGACGGGCTGTATGTGTGTGTACATGTGTGTGTGTAACTGTATGTGTGTGTGTGTGTGTGTGTGTGTGTGTACATGTGTGTGTACATGTGTGTGTACATGTGTGTGTGTAACTGTATGTGTGTGTGTAACTGTATGTGTGTGTGTAGTGTGTGTGTAACTGTATGTGTGTGTGTGTGTGTGTGTACATGTGTGTGTGTAACTGTATGTGTGTGTGTGTGTGTGTGTAGTGTGTGTGTAACTGTATGTGTGTGTGTGTGTGTGTGTGTACAGGTGTGTATGTACATGTGTGTGTGTGTAACTGTGTGTGTACATGTGTGTGTACATGTGTGTGTGTAACTGTATGTGTGTGTGTGTGTGTAGTGTGTGTGTAACTGTATGTGTGTGTGTGTGTGTGTGTGTGTGTACAGGTGTGTATGTACATGTGTGTGTGTGTAACTGTGTGTGTACATGTGTGTGTGTACATGTGTGTGTACATGTGTGTGTACATGTGTGTGTGTAACTGTATGTGTGTGTGTGTGTGTACATGTGTGTGTGTAACTGTATGTGTGTGTGTGTGTTTGTGTGTGTGTACAGGTGTGTATGTACATGTGTGTGTACATGTATGTGTGTGCAGTGTGTGTAACTGTGTGTGTGTGTGTGTGTAACTGTGTGTGTAGTGTGTGTGTAACTGTGTGTGTAGAGTGTGTGTAACCGTGTGTGTAACCGTGTGTGTGTAGTGTGTGTGTGTAGTGTGTGTGTAACTGTAACTGTGTCTGTGGAGTGTGTGTGTAGTGTGTGTGTGTGTGTGTGTGTAGTGTGTGTGTGTGTGTGTGTGTGTGTAGTGTGTGTGTAACTGTGTGTGTAGTGTGTGTGTAACTGTGTCTGTGGAGTGTGTGTGTAGTGTGTGTGTAGTGTGTGTGTGTAGTGTGTGTGTAACTGTGTGTGTGTGTGTGTAACTGTGTGTGTAGTGTGTGTGTAACTGTGTCTGTGGAGTGTGTGTGTTCTAGCTAAATTATTTTTATATTCTTTCCTCATGTCTTTTTACCACTAGATGTCAGTGTAGTACCATTGTACTTCTGTTTTTGCAGGAGTTTGAAAACAACTTAGGTTATCTACCTTGTAAAATATGTGTGTTGTTTTTCAATAGAAAAAAACTTGTTGACACGCAGTGTCACCACCCACACTAAGTTTAACACTAACTTACTGCAAGGGTGTAACTGTATAGAACTGGGTTTAACACTAACTTACTGCAAGGGTGTAACTGTAAGAACTGGGTTTAACACTAACTTACTGCAAGGGTGTAACTGTATAGAACTGGGTTTAACACTAACTTACTGCAAGGGTGTAACTGTATAGAACTGGGTTTAACACGGCTGGTGTAGTTCTGGACTAAGTTTAATGACGGAATGGGCACCTGGGGTCCGTTTCAGAAAGGAGGTTTAGTGAAAACTCTGAGTTTGTTTACACTGAGATGAGGGAAAAACTGAGTTTTCTGTTTCAGAAAGGGAGGTAACCTAACCTCAGAGTCAGTTACTATGGTAACTCAGTCTGTGAACCTAACCTGGTCGGGAGCAGTTTTTCTTCAATAAACCTGGAGTTTCTCTCAGTCTCCTCCCTCTGACACAGCGCTCTTTCATTTCATTTTTAATTAATTCAGTCTGTATCAGGCGCATTTTATCGCAGTGTTGACATCTGCATGTATAAAATAGGATTGTTTTATTAACTTACTTAGGTGACGTTAAAGATTAAAGTTTTTTTTCTCGAACATGACATGTCCTTTGTGTTACACGATCCTGCAGATGAAGAAACTGTATTACTTCAGTTAAACATACGTCGGGAGATTATATTGAGGAAACCCGACTAGATGTATTTTAATTTCCAGATAACTTCCTATCTGATATTGAGGAAACCCGACTAGATTTTAATTTCCAGATAACTTCCTATCTGATATTGAGGAAACCCGACTAGATTTTAATTTCCAGATAACTTCCTATCTGAGCGGTATAGTTGTTCTTTACAGTCTATCAGATGTAGCTACATAACCTTATCTATCCTCATATCACTAATGTAACCCATCGTGGACATGCTCTTACATCCGAGCAGATTATTTGTGTCGCATTACGTTTTTTGCAAACGTCAGTTTTAGGGCAGTATTAGTACAGCCATTGTATGCAGAGCCGTTGTATTAAATGTGTTTGTCGTGGTCCCTGGACACAAACCAGTGAGAGACATTAAAGAGGAGGTCCACAGCATTGCAGGTGAATAATGCAAAACCCTTTACAATGAATAGTTATTAATTATAATTCGGTTAATGACATGGTGCTGCAAGATCAGACTGGTATAAATTAATTTAATTTCTCATCTCATCTTCAACCGCTTATCCGGGGTCGGGTCGCGGGGGTAGCAGCTCTAGCAGGGGACCCCAAACTTCCCTTTCCCGGGCAACATTAGCCAGCTCTGACTGGGGAATCCCGAGGCGTTCCCAGGCCAGTGTGGAGATATAATCTCTCCACCTAGTCCTGGGTCTTCCCCGAGGTCTCCTCCCAGCTGGACGTGCCTGGAACACCTCTCTAGGGAGGCGCCCAGGTGGCATTCGTACAAGATGCCCGAACCACCTCAACTGGCTCCTTTCTATGCAAAGGAGCAGCGGCTCTACTCCGAGTTCCTCTCGGATGACTGAGCTTCTCACCCTATCCCTAAGGGAGAGGCCAGCCACCTTTCTGAGAAAACCCATTTCGGCCGCTTGTACCCGCGATCTCGTTCTTTCGGTCATGACCCAGCTTTCATGACCATAGGTGAGGGTAGGAACAAAGATTGACCGGTAGATCGAGAGCTTTGCCTTTCGGCTCAGCTCTCTTTTCGTCACAACGGTGCGGTGAAGCGAATGCAACACCGCCCCCGCTGCTCCGATCCTCCGACCAATCTCCCGCTCCATTGTTCCCTCACTCGCGAACAAGACCCCGAGGTACTTGAACTCCTTCACTTGGAGTAAGGACTCATTCCCTACCCGGAGTATGCACTCCACCGGTTTCCTGCTGAGAGTCATGGCCTCAGATTTAGAGGTGCTAACCCTCATCCCAGCCGCTTCACACTCGGCTGCGAACCGATCCAGTGAGTGCTGAAGGTCACCGACCGATGAGGCCATCAGGACCACATCATCCGCAAAAAGCAGTGATGTGACCATCAGCCCACCGAACGGGAACCCCTCCCCCCCATGACTACGCCTTGATATCCTGTCCATGAATATTACAAACAGGATTGGTGACAAAGCGCAGCCCTGGCGGAGGCCAACCCCCACCGGGAACGAATCCGACTTACTGCCGAGGACACGGACACAGCTCATGCTTTGAGCGTACAGAGATTGGATGGCCCTGAGAAGAGACCCCTCACCCCATACTCCCGCAGCACCTCCCACAAAGATCCCGGGTACCCGGTCATACGCCTTCTCCAGATCCACAAAACACATGTAGACTGGATGGGCATACTCCCAGGCCCCCTCCAGGATCCTTGCGAGAGTAAAGAGCTGGTCCGTGGTTCCCCGGCCAGGACGAAAACCGCATTGTTCCTCTTCAATCTGAGGTTCGACTATTGGCCGAACCCTCCTTTCCAGCACTTTGGAGTACACTTTACCAGGGAGGCTGAGGAGTGTGATACCTCTGTAATTGGCACACACTCTCTGGTCCCCCTTTTTAAAGAGGGGAACCACCACCCCGGTCTGCCACTCCTCTGGCACTGTCCCAGACTTCCATGCAATGTTGAAGAGGCGTGTCAACCAAGACAGCCCTTCCCCACCCAAAGCTTTTAGCATTTCTGGACGAATCTCATCAGTCCCTGGGGCTTTGCCACTGTGGAGTTGTTTGACTACCTCAGCGACTTCCCCCAGGGAATTTAATTTAGGATTTCCTAATGCGATTGGCTGCATTGATGGCACACAAATATGCTTTTAACCCGCAGGATTGCACCTAAATGAAATAGATTATAGCGTCAATACCATTCTACCAGTTTTTACCAGTAATAACACTTGTGATAAAATATGAGCATGGGAGGGTATTTCAGGCATGTGTATAGTTTGTTCTAACAGAGTGTCAAAAAATAATTTCCCAACTGGGAATTAAGAAAAAGTATAAATTAAAAAGATGGTTTAAAATTAAAAATCTAATGAAAACACTAAATTGGAATTTACGCGTTGACCCGAATAGCAATTTTTTTCTAAATACGTGTTCATAGTCGCTGTAACCCTGCATCAGTATTTCAAGGGGGGACGTATGCTGTATTAATGCTGGTTGCCATGGTGAATCGTAGAATCGCGGCTCCATTCATGCTGCCTTTTTATAGCGTAACTCTGAGGGAACCTACACTGGGTTGATTGAAACAACTCAAATCAGCTGTTCTGAAGCCGAAAACTCAGCGTTTTCCATCTTAGTGTAAATCAACTCCGAGGTCAGGGTTTGATTTAGAGTTTGTTAAACCACCTTGTTGAAACGGACCCCAGGTGTGTGTAATGATGACACATGACCAAAAACATGGAACTTATATACCCTTATTAATGAGGGAATGGGCACCAGGTGTGTGTAATGATGAGACATGACCAAACACATGGAACCTATATAGTCTACTAATGAGGGAATGGACACCAGGTGTGTGTAATGATGAGACATGACCAAACACAGGGAACCTATATACTCTACTAATGAGGGAATGGGCACCAGGTGTGTGTAATGATGAGACATGACCAAACACAGGGAACCTATATACTCTACTAATGAGGGAATGGACACCAGGTGTGTGTAATGATGAGACATGACCAAACACAGGGAACCTATATACTCTACTAATGAGGGAATGGACACCAGGTGTGTGTAATGATGAGACATGACCAAACACAGGGAACCTATATACTCTACTAATGAGGGAATGGACACCAGGTGTGTGTAATGATGAGACATGACCAAACAAAGGGAACCTATATACTCTACTAATGAGGGAATGGACACCAGGTGTGCGTAATGATGAGACATGACCAAACACAGGGAACCTATATACTCTACTAATAAGGGAATGGACACCAGGTGTGTGTAATGATGAGACATGACCAAACACAGGGAATCTATATACTCTACTAATGAGGGGATGGGCACCAGGTGTGTGTAATGATGAGACATGACCAAACACAGGGAACCTATATACTCTACTAATGAGGGAATGGACACCAGGTGTGTGTAATGATGAGACATGACCAAACACAGGGAATCTATATACTCTACTAATGAGGGGATGGGCACCAGGTGTGTGTAATGATGAGACATGACCAAACACAGGGAACCTATATACTCTACTAATGAGGGAATGGACACGAGGTGTGTGTAATGCAGAGACATGACCAAACACAGGGAACCTATATACTCTACTAATGAGGAAATGGGCACCAGGTGTGTGTAATGATGAGACATGACCAAACACAGGGAATCTATATACTCTACTAATGAGGGGATGGGCACCAGGTGTGTGTCATGATGAGACATGACCAAACACAGGGAACCTATATACTCTAGTAATGAGGGAATGGACACCAGGTGTGTGTAATGATGAGACATGACCAAACACAGGGAATCTATATACTCTACTAATGAGAGGATGGGCACCAGGTGTGTGTGGTGATGAGACATGACCAAACACAGGGAACCTATATACTCTACTAATGAGGGAATGGGCACCAGGTGTGTGTGATGATGAGACATGACCAAACACAGGGAACCTATATACTCTACTAATGAGGGAATGGACACCAGGTGTGTGTAATGATGAGACATGACCAAACACAGGGAACCTATATACTCTACTAATGAGGGGATGGGCACCAGGTGTGTGTGATGATGAGACATGACCAAACACAGGGATCCTATATACTCTACTAATGAGGGAATGGACACCAGGTGTGTGTAATGATGAGACATGACTAAACACAGGGAACCTATAAACCCTTATAAATGAGGGAATGGACACCAGGTGTGTGTGATGATGAGACATGACCAACACAGGGATCTTATATACCCTTATTAATGAGGAAATGGGCACCAGGTGTGTGTAATGATGAGACATGACCAAACACAGGGAACCTATATACTCTACTAATGAGGGAATGGGCACCAGGTGTGTGTAACGATGAGACATGACCAAACACAGGGAATCTATATACTCTACTAATGAGGGAATGGACACCAGGTGTGTGTAATGATGAGACATGACCAACACAGGGATCTTATATACCCTTATTAATGAGGAAATGGGCACCAGGTGTGTGTAATGATGAGACATGACCAAACACAGGGAACCTATATACTCTACTAATGAGGGAATGGACACGAGGTGTGTGTAATGCTGAGACATGACCAAACACAGGGAACCTATATACTCTACTAATGAGGAAATGGGCACCAGGTGTGTGTAATGATGAGACATGACCAAACACAGGGAATCTATATACTCTACTAATGAGGGGATGGGCACCAGGTGTGTGTGGTGATGAGACATGACCAAACACAGGGAACCTATATACTCTAGTAATGAGGGAATGGACACCAGGTGTGTGTAATGATGAGACATGACCAAACACAGGGAATCTATATACTCTACTAATGAGAGGATGGGCACCAGGTGTGTGTGGTGATGAGACATGACCAAACACAGGGAACCTATATACTCTACTAATGAGGGAATGGGCACCAGGTGTGTGTGATGATGAGACATGACCAAACACAGGGAACCTATATACTCTACTAATGAGGGAATGGACACCAGGTGTGTGTAATGATGAGACATGACCAAACACAGGGAACCTATATACTCTACTAATGAGGGGATGGGCACCAGGTGTGTGTGATGATGAGACATGACCAAACACAGGGATCCTATATACTCTACTAATGAGGGAATGGACACCAGGTGTGTGTAATGATGAGACATGACTAAACACAGGGAACCTATAAACCCTTATAAATGAGGGAATGGACACCAGGTGTGTGTAATGATGAGACATGACCAACACAGGGATCTTATATACCCTTATTAATGAGGAAATGGGCACCAGGTGTGTGTAATGATGAGACATGACCAAACACAGGGAACCTATATACTCTACTAATGAGGGAATGGGCACCAGGTGTGTGTAACGATGAGACATGACCAAACACAGGGAATCTATATACTCTACTAATGAGGGAATGGACACCAGGTGTGTGTAATGATGAGACATGCTTAAACACAGGGATCTTATAAACCCTTTTTAATGAGGGAATGGGCACCAGGTGTGTGTAATCACAAGACAAGACAATGAGGTGATAGGATGAACGGTGGCAATAATGCTGAAGCCTGTGGTAGAATGATTTTGGAGGGAGTTGTGACCCTTTTTTTCACTGTCCTCTCTAACACACATGCCTGTTTTTCTATATATGTTGGGACCTAATCTTGACGCAGAAAATCTATTTTTCCTATTACCCAAAACTTGATCTAATTCCAATAAACACATTTTTATTTTTATAATTTGGGGACTTGTTTGTGTATGACACCTTGATGCTACACACAAACTAACACTATACAACTACAATTCAATACTGAATTTACATTGTAGTCATTTAACAGACACTGTTCCAGTGTCACATAATCCTTCAGGGTGTAGTGCAGGGTTTCCAACCGCAGAGGCGATGCATCCTGTTAGGGGTTTTTATTCAATAAATAAAATAAGACAACAATGTGTGTAAAAAACGACACTCTGTAAGAGAATTAAATTGCGCAATCTCGACTTATAACAGCTATACATAAAACAGCGATCTAGACTAATAACAATACACTAACCAATATAAAGACATACAAACAATAACCAACACTGTCTACCAAGACCCAGTGACTTTTATAACCAGCTGTGCCCATTCTAATCACCCACATCTGATACAGATGCAAACCTCAAGGTATTATAAGTTCCCCAATACCCTCCTAGCCCGCTGAGAAATACAGATTGTTTTACAGGTAATGGAGACATTTAAATAGCTTGGTTTAAACAACCACACGGCACGCACACACCACTAATATTAGATCAAATTAAAAACTTTGACATAGACATACTAAAATATTCCTGAGACGTTCACTGTTGAAAGAGTTTACCATTTATTAAGAAATGTGTCGCCTATTTCTTCAGGTGTAGTGCAGAATGAGCAAGCGGCTAATCACATTCGTGGTAATTTATTTGCAAATAAAACAAACAAAAAAAGACACTGAATTGAAAGGAAATTCTGCTTACACAAAGCGACACCTCAAATATCAAAACAGCGACTCTAAATGTAGTAACATGTAGTAGCATGGTGGAGTTCAAGGGGAGGGAGGGCAGATATCCCCAGCTGCAGCTTCAGCCACAGAGGCAGTTTTCGTTCATTAGCCCTGATCCCCACTGGTGGAGGAGGCAGAGGCCAGTCCTCCTCTGCGTCCGGCTCTGGCACGCTGAATGCGGGGACTGGCTCTTGCACGCTGACTACAGGAACTGGCTCTGGCACGCTGACTACAGGAACTGGCTCTGGCACGCTGACTACAGGAACTGGCTCTGGCACGCTGACTACAGGAACTGGCTCTGGCACGCTGACTACAGGAACTGGCTCTGGCACGCTGACTACAGGAACTGGCTCTGGCACGCTGACTACAGGAACTGGCTCTGGCACGCTGACTACAGGAACTGGCTCTGGCACGCTGACTATAGGAACTGGCTCTGGCACGCTCACTACAGGAACTGGCTCTGGCACGCTGACTGCGGCAGCTCCAGCCACGCCCTCCACCACCTCCCAGCCAGCCACCTACATGGGTTAGGGTTAACTAATCCTACATGGGTAGGTGGCCGGCCATCGTCCCATGCCCCTGGTGGCAGCCTCAGAGCAGTGGGTGCTGTCAGTTGCGGCACCCGGGCTGTGGGTTGTGCTGAACCTACAGGTAGCTCTAGGTGTCAGGGATTGGCGGTGAGGGTGATGGAAGCGCGAGCAAGCTCCACGAAACACAGAAGGCAAGGTGCAGGGAATGGGCTAACTTAATAATTTATTATAAAAAATAACACCAAACTGAAAACTACACACATCGTGCTGGAAAATAACCAACGGCACGTGGGCCAAAATAAAACACAACACTGAACAGACAATAAACACTAAGAACACGGTACGGGAAACAAGAGAGAAAACAAACTTACGGGGATCATGGACACGTAACAGGAAACAATGAACCGACAAACACAAGAGACACTGGGGAGCTTATATACAGACATAACGAGGACTACCAAGCAACAGCTGACCAAGGGGGAATAATTAGGGACAAAACCATATACAAGAAACAACCACTAGAGGGAGACAGAACATGCACACAGAACAGGGACACAACCCAAACCCTTACACTAGGTGCTGGCACCGAGCGTAGATGGTGTATTTGAGATGCCTGCTGGCTGGGTCCAGCGCTTAGAGACTTCCCACTTCCTCCCAGAACACCCTTTTAACTCCCCCGTAAAATACTATTTTGGTTCACCTCCAGGGTGCTCTCGTGCCTCTTTCGGGGAGAACCATGGTTCCAAAGTTGTTGGCCGTGGAATCTACTTTGGTGGTTCATATCCAAAGTTTGCGTGGAGAAGCGTGTATTCCTCCTCAGCCGTCTCCAGTCATCCCCACTGCTCCGGACGACTCTGCTGGCTTGTCATTCTTGTCATTCTGTCACGTAATACATCAGGTGGAGTGCAGAATGTGCCAGGCAGAGCGGATAACCACATTGGTGGTCATTTATAAATAAATCAGACACGTAACTCGAACGGAAAAAAACAGAATTATAAGAAAGTTTTGTTTACACAAAGTGACAAAACAGCAACCCTATATGTCTTAAATGAACTCACCTATACTGAACGTAACTATAACTATGCCCAGGTGTGTGAAATAAAAACATACTGGCCACCAAAGCAGAACTAACCATGTGTACCCCACTAAACGCCGGGATTGGAAACAAAAAGTTCAACACCAACCCAGATTTAACAAATTAATTTATCATACACAAGTACAACAACAGAAAATAAATATTACACGTTTTAATATATACATATATTTATATATTATCATTATTAAGTATGCAATCCCTGTTACATTATAGTATATAATACAATTTTTATAAAAACTTGCACTGATGTCTGATGCACTGATGTCATTAATCTGAGACAATAATCATCACCTGGGGTGCGTCCAAAATTGTGTAGGCCTACTTCCATACTATATTGTATGCGAAAAAAGTACGCGAGCAGAGTAGTATGTCCGAAATCATAGAAGTCGAAAAACAGTATGCGAAAAGTACCCGGATGACCTACTACATCCGGCGAGATTCTGAAGTGCACATACGATGGACACTTTACTATCCCATGATGCAACAGGAGAGAGGGGTTGTCGTCCCATTTATGCTCTGTTCTGATCACGTGACAGTTCTAACATGGCGCATGTAGTACGTCCGGACTTTATTCATACTACCCGGATTCGTACTATATAGAACGTACTTTTTAACGGCCACAAAGTACGTTCTAATTTAAATGTAGTACCTACTCACATAGTATGCGATTTCGGACGCAGCCCTGATGTGTATATAGAGGTGGGCGTGGCAGAATGGGCAGCTATGATGATGTCACCTGATGTGTATATAGAGGTGGGCGTGGCAGAATGGGCAGCTGTGATGATGTCACCTGATGTGTATATAGAGGTGGGCGTGGCAGAATGGGCAGCTGTGATGATGTCACCTGATGTGTATATAGAGGTGGGCGTGGCAGAATGGGCAGCTGTGATGATGTCACCTGATGTGTATATAGAGGTGGGCATGGCAGAATGGGCAGCTGTGATGATGTCACCTGATGTGTATATAGAGGTGGGCATGGCAGAATGGGCAGCTGTGATGATGTCACCTGATGTGTATATAGAGGTGGGCGTGGCAGAATGGGCAGCTGTGATGATGTCACCTGATGTGTATATAGAGGTGGGCGTGGCAGAATGGGCAGCTGTGATGAGCATCTTGAAACCCTCGTACCAGGAAAAGAATCAAACAGCAACCACAGATCAACCTGCACACACAAACATACACACACACACACACACATTGGAGTTCACAGTAATTGTTCAGAAAGAGTTATAGTTGCAAAAGGAATTATAAAGCTTTAGTGTTTGGATTTGGTGTTAGGTTAATGTATAGGGTTTAGTGTTTGGATTTGGTGTTAGGTTAATGTATAGGGTTTAGTGTTTGGATTTGGTGTTAGGTTAATGTATAGGGTTTAGTGTTTGGATTTGGTATAGGTTAATGTATAGGGTTTAGTGTTTGGATTTGGTGTTAGGTTAATGTATAGGGTTTAGTGTTTGGATTTGGTGTTAGGTTAGTGTATAGGGTTTAGTGTTTGGATTTGGTGTTAGGTTAATGTATAGGGTTTAGTGTTTGGATTTGGTGTTAGGTTAATGTATAGGGTTTAGTGTTTGGATTTGGTGTTAGGTTAACGTATAGGGTTTAGTGTTTGGATTTGGTGTTAGGTTAATGTATAGGGTTTAGTGTTTGGATTTGGTGTTAGGTTAATGTATAGGGTTTAGTGTTTGGATTTGGTGTTAGGTTAATGTATAGGGTTTAGTGTTTGGATTTGGTGTTAGGTTAATGTATAGGGTTTAGTGTTTGGATTTGGTGTTAGGCTAATGTATAGGGTTTAGTGTTTGGATTTGGTGTTAGGTTAATGTATAGGGTTTAGTGTTTGGATTTGGTGTTAGGTTAATGTATAGGGTTTAGTGTTTGGATTTGGTGTTAGGCTAATGTATAGGGTTTATGTATATGTGTGTATGTTTGCTTGTGTATGTGAGTTACCCGAACAGTGTAAATAATAAACACATGGACCACGCCGCGATGCCAGGTTTGTAGGTGACCACCGTCATTATGCTCTGATGGCAGTTGGAACATCTAGTCCTGCAGGGGGCGTCGCCCAATAAGCCTCTGGACACCGGTGCATTATATACCACTGCTGGCGGGGTCCTCTGATTGGTTGGCTGTAAGGCGGCCCTGCTCACAACTGAAATCAGAGTTCTGATTAGAATCATAAATTTAGAGTTTTGATATCAGAATCATGAATTCATTTTTTTATATCAGAATCATGAATTTAGAGTTTTGATTTCAGAATCATGAATTTAGAGTTTTTATATCCGAATCATGCATTTGCAGCTCTTATAGATTTTGCTTTATTAGCTTCACTGAGACCTTAGACAATTGAAATAGATTTATTTTCGAAGATATATTCATGTCAACTTTGTTTTTGTAAATCAGATATGGCAGTCCATCATCACACAGTCACATCATACTCTGGCTGTTAGATTTGTGCTTCATATTTACATGGCACTCTTTGTTATGGTAGAAATGTTAGCATGACTTACTTTGTGTTGATGGGTGTAAGAAGACGCCAGTCTGTTGCTGGATGGGCAGAGTCAAGACAGGAAAGGCATTTGGCTGTGTGGTAACTACAGAACAGACACAACAGAACAGACACAATACATCAGAATGGAACACATGCTTCAATCTCATCCAACTAAATTTGGTGAAGAGGAAAAACAATTGTTGAATTACAAAAAGGAAAAATCCTGGTATTGGTTTCCAATCTCGCACTACAAGGTCCAGGGCCAGCTGGTTTTCAAATAAGTTCTACCTCATTAATAATGTCACCCACCTGGTGTCCCTGGTATTAATACGTTCTACCTCATTAATAATGTCACCCACCTGGTGTCCCTGGTATTAATACGTTCTACCTCATTAATAATGTCACCCACCTGGTGTCCCTGGTATTAATAAGTTCTACCTCATTAATAATGTCACCCACCTGGTGTCCCTGGTATTAATAAGTTCTACCTCATTAATAATGTCACCTACCTGGTGTCCCCGGTATTAATAAGTTCTACCTCATTAATAATGTCACCTACCTGGTGTCCCTGGTATTAATGAGTTCTACCTCATTAATGATGTCACCCACCTGGTGTCCCTGGTATTAATAAGTTCTACCTCATTATTAATGTCACCCACCTGGTGTCCCTGGTATTAATAAGTTCTACCTCATTAATAATGTCACCCACCTGGTGTCCCTGGTATTAATAAGTTCTACCTCATTATTAATGTCACCCACCTGGTGTCCCTGGTATTAATAAGTTCTACCTCATTAATAATGTCACCCACCTGGTGTCCCTGGTATTAATAAGTTCTACCTCATCATTAATGTCACCCATCTGGTGTCCCTGGTATTAATAAGTTCTACCTCATCATTAATGTCACCCACCTGGTGTCCCTGGTATTAATAAGTGCTACCTCATCATTAATGTCACCCACCTGGTGTCCCTGGTATTAATAAGTTCTACCTCATTAATAATGTCACCCACCTGGTGTCCCTGGTATTAATAAGTTCTACCTCATCATTAATGTCACCCATCTGGTGTCCCTGGTATTAATAAGTTCTACCTCATCATTAATGTCACCCACCTGGTGTCCCTGGTATTAATAAGTGCTACCTCATCATTAATGTCACCCACCTGGTGTCCCTGGTATTAATAAGTTCTACCTCATTAATAATGTCACCCATCTGGTGTCCCTGGTATTAATAAGTTCTACCTCATTAATTATGTCACCCATCTGGTGTCCCTGGTATTAATAAGTTCTACCTCATCATTAATGTCACCCACCTGGTGTCCCTGGTATTAATAAGTGCTACCTCATCATTAATGTCACCCACCTGGTGTCCCTGGTATTAATAAGTTCTACCTCATTAATAATGTCACCCATCTGGTGTCCCTGGTATTAATAAGTTCTACCTCATTATTAATGTCACCCACCTGGTGTCCCTGGTATTAAAAAGTTCTACCTCATCATTAATGTCACCCACCTGGTGTCCCTGGTATTAATAAGTTCTACCTCATCATTAATGTCACCCACCTGGTGTCCCTGGTATTAATAAGTTCTACCTCATCATTAATGTCACCCACCTGGTGTCCCTGGTATTAATAAGTTCTACCTCATTAATAATGTCACCCACCTGGTGTCCCTGGTATTAATAAGTTCTACCTCATTAATAATGTCACCCACCTGGTGTCCCTGGTATTAATAAGTTCTACCTCATTAATAATGTCACCCACCTGGTGTCCCTGGTATTAATAAGTTCTACCTCATTAATAATGTCACCCACATGGTGTCTCAGGTCTATGGTGCAGGTATAGTTGGATTTCTGCTTTTCCATAGTTAGGTGGAGGTAAGGGTTTATTTTTGCTTCACTAAAGATGGGTGGAGGTAAGGGTGTATTTTTGCTTCACTATAGAATGGTGGAGGTAAGGGTGAATACCTGCTTCTCTGTAGGTGGGTGGAGGTGTGTTGTAGTTGGGTCGAAGGGAGGAGTTGTCCGGTCTGTCAGCAACCAGGACGGGAGGATAACAGGCAGCTTCTGTGTATGGAGGAGGCTGATCGTTGTACAAAGGGTTGTCCATCAAGAGGGCTACAGGAAGTCAATTGACTGAGACAGGAAGTACTTGAATTAGACAGGGAGTTGCTGAATCAGGCAAGAATAATATGTCCAAAAAACTGGTAAGTCGGGAAAGAAAATGGGTGAGTCAGGCTGGAATTATAAGACCAAGACAGGATGTGGCTGAATCAGGTTGGTATTATAAGACCAAGACAGGATGTGGCTGAATCAGGTTGGGATTATAAGACCAAGACAGGATGTGGCTGAATCAGGTTGGTATTATAAGACCAAGACAGGATGTGGCTGAATCAGGTTGGGATTATAAGACCAAGACAGGATGTGGCTGAATCAGGTTGGGATTATAAGACCAAGACAGGATGTGGCTGAATCAGGTTGGGATTATAAAACCAAGACAGGATGTGGCTGAATCAGGTTGGGATTATAAGACCAAGACAGGATGTGGCTGAATCAGGTTGGGATTATAAGACCAAGACAGGATGTGGCTGAATCAGGTTGGGATTATAAGACCAAGACAGGATGTGGCTGAATCAGGTTGGGATTATAAAACCAAGACAGGATGTGGCTGAATCAGGTTGGGATTATAAGCCCAAGACAGGATGTGGCTGAATCAGGTTGGGATTATAAAACCAAGACAGGATGTGGCTGAATCAGGTTGGGATTATAAAACCAAGACAAGAAGTTTTTTCAGTCAGTGAAAAGCTGGGTCATGCACCATTTATTAGGTTTAAGTTATTGATGTTAGGTTTAAGTTACTAATGTGTGTTAGGGTTAATCTGTATTAAGGTTTGGAATGAGGTCTTACTGATATTAGAGGTGTGAATGTTTTGTCTGTCCTCAGTTCTGTCCCAGTGGTGTTAGCTCTGTCCTCAGTTCTGTCCCAGTGGTGTTAGCTCTGTCCTCAGTTCTGTCCCAGTGGTGTTAGCTCTGTCCTCAGTTCTGTCCCAGTGGTGTTAGCTCTGTCCTCAGTTCTGTCCCAGTGGTGTTAGCTCTGTCCTCAGTTCTGTCCCAGTGGTGTTAGCTCTGTCCTCAGTACTGTCCCAGTGGTGTTAGCTCTGTCCTCAGTTCTGTCCCAGTGGTGTTAGCTCTGTCCTCAGTTCTGTCCCAGTGGTGTTAGCTCTGTCCTCAGTTCTGTCCCAGTGGTGTTAGCTCTGTCCTCAGTTCTGTCCCAGTGGTGTTAGCTCTGTCCTCAGTTCTGTCTCTGTTCTCAGTCTTGGGACTCTTGAGTGTATGGAGTTTAAAGTCAAACCAGTTAAGGTTTTGACTATGACATTTTTGTTTGCCCTGACATCACAGACTAAACCAACCTGTTACTGAAGAATGAGGAACACCCAGACACACACACACACACACAGACACACACACACACACGCACACGCACACGCACGCGCACGCGCACGCACACGCACACGCGCACACGCACACGCACACGCACACGCACACACACACACACACACACACACACACACACACACACAAATACATTCTGATGACTAATTAATTGCATACACCTGCCTTATAAACAAAGATGCAGCAATAGCAATCCCTTACTTAATATAGAAAAAATAAAAGATCCACTAACCTAAATGTAGAAATTTCTCAAAACGAAAAGCAGATTGAAAAATAATATATTAAAAATAGTACAATAAATAAAAGTTATCTATTCATCAGGAACAGTTTCTTGCCAACTGCTGTTACTGTAACATAAAGCTTTATTTGTTAACAATAGAACTTTAAAGTCTGCCCTATCCTTAACAGGCAGCCAATGTATAGAGGCTAATACCGGGGTAATGTGGTCATAACTAGCTAATGTATAGAGGCTAATACCAGGGTAATGTGGTCATAACTAGCCAATGTATAGAGGCTAATACCAGGGTAATGTGGTCATAACTAGCCAATGTATAGAGGCTAACACCGGGGTAATGTGGTCATAACTAGCTAATGTATAGAGGCTAATACCAGGGTAATGTGGTCATAACTAGCTAATGTATAGAGGCTAATACCGGGGTAATGTGGTCATAACTAGCTAATGTATAGAGGCTAATACCGGGGTAATGTGGTCATAACTAGCTAATGTATAGAGGCTAATACCGTGGTAATGTGGTCATAACTAGCTAATGTATAGAGGCTAATACCAGGGTAATGTGGTCATAACTAGCTAATGTATAGAGGCTAATACCGGGGTAATGTGGTCATAACTAGCTAATGTATAGAGGCTAATACCGGGGTAATGTGGTCATATCTAGCCAATGTATAGAGGCTAATACCGGGGTAATGTGGTCATAACTAGCTAATGTATAGAGGCTAATACCGGGGTAATGTGGTCATATCTAGCCAATGTATAGAGGCTAATACCGGGGTAATGTGGTCATAACTAGCTAATGTATAGAGGCTAATACCGGGGTAATGTGGTCATATCTAGCCAATGTATAGAGGCTAATACCGGGGTAATGTGGTCATATCTAGCCAATGTATAGAGGCTAATACCGGGGTAATGTGGTCAAAACTAGCTAATGTATAGAGGCTAATACCTGGGTAATGTGGTCAAAACTAGCCAATGTATAGAGGCTAATACCAGGGAAATGTGGTCATAACTAGTCAATGTATAGAGGCTAATACCGGGGTAATGTGGTCATAACTAGCCAATGTATAGAGGTTAATACCGGGGTAATGTGGTCATAACTAGCCAATGTATAGAGGCTAATACCGGGGTAATGTGGTCATAACTAGCCAATGTATAGAGGCTAATACCGGGGTAATGTGGTCATATCTAGCCAATGTATAGAGGCTAATACCGGGGTAACGTGGTCATAACTAGCCAATGTACAGAGGCTTATACCGGGGTAATGTGGTCATAACTAGCCAATGTACAGAGGCTAATACCGGGGTAATGTGGTCATAACTAGCCAATATATAGAGGCTAATACCGGGGTAATGTGGTCATAACTAGCCAATGTATAGAGGCTAATACCGTGGTAATGTGGTCATAACTAGCCAATGTAAAGAGTCTAATACCGGGGTAATGTGGTCATAACTAGCTAATGTATAGAGGCTAATACCGGGGTAATGTGGTCATAACTAGCTAATGTATAGAGGCTAATACCGGGGTAATGTGATCATAACTAGCCAATATATAGAGGCTAATACCGGGGTAATGTGGTCATAACTAGCCAATGTATAGAGGCTAATACCGGGGTAATGTGGTCATAACTAGCCAATGTATAGAAGCTAATACCGGGGTAATGTGGTCATAACTAGCCAATGTATAGAGGCTAATACCGGGGTAATGTGGTCATAACAAGCCAATGTATAGAAGCTAATACCGGGGTAATGTGGTCATAACTAGCCAATGTAAAGAGGCTAATACCGGGGTAATGTGGTCATATCTAGCCAATGTATAGAGGCTAATACCGGGGTAATGTGGTCATAACTAGCCAATGTACAGAGGCTTATACCGGGGTAATGTGGTCATAACTAGCCAATGTACAGAGGCTTATACCGGGGTAATGTGGTCATAACTAGCTAATGTATAGAGGCTAATACCGGGGTAATGTGGTCATAACTAGCTAATGTATAGAGGCTAATACCTGGGTAATGTGGTCATAACTAGCCAATGTATAGAGGCTAATACCAGGGTAATGTGGTCATAACTAGCCAATGTAAAGAGGCTAATACCGGGGTAATGTGGTCATATCTAGCCAATGTATAGAGGCTAATACCGGGGTAATGTGGTCATAACCAGCCAATGTACAGAGGCTTATACCGGGGTAATGTGGTCATAACTAGCCAATGTACAGAGGCTAATACCGGGGTAATGTGGTCATAACTAGCCAATGTATAGAGGCTAATACCGGGGTAATGTGGTCATAACTAGCTAATGTATAGAGGCTAATACCTGGGTAATGTGGTCATAACTACCTAATGTATAGAGGCTAACACCGGGGTAATGTGGTCATAACTAGCCAATGTATAGAGGCTAATACCGGGGTAATGTGGTCATAACTAGCCAATGTATAGAGGCTAATACCAGGGTAATGTGGTCATAACTAGCTAATTTATAGAAGCTAATACCTGGGTAATGTGGTCATAACTAGCTAATGTATAGAGGCTAATACCGGGGTAATGTGGTCATAACTAGCTAATGTATAGAGGCTAATACCGGGGTAATGTGGTCAAAACTAGCCAATGTATAGGCTAATACCGGGGTAATGTGGTCATAGCTAGCCAATGTATAGAAGCTAATACCGGGGTAATGTGGTCATAACTAGCTAATGTATAGAGGCTAATACAAGGGTAATTTGGTCATAACGTCTCCGGTTACAAGACGCCGCGTGAAAATGCTGTCGGAACACTCTGCGTGAGTGCGTCATGTATAAATGTTGTATGAAATCTGTCGAGACGGAACGTCACAGATGGGTGACGTCGCAACCAGGAAACCATAAAGCACCCCTAAACACAAACACATTCAGCTTCTGATAGGCTGAAGCAAGTGCCTCGGGCAAGCCGGGAGTGTGGCATAGACATGCAGCGTCTCGTTCCCTTCACTTAATTAAGGTTACATACGTAACCGGAGACGTTTCCTATCAGGGAACTTCAAGCTGAGTGAAAACGCTGTGAGAATGCCAATACCCACTTCGCCATACGAGCAAGTGTCCGTTGTGTGAAGTCAAAGCGCACATCCTGACGAAAGCACCTGTCAAGATGTCAAGATGGTAAAACCTCCCGAACGTGTCCGGTGAGGACCAGCCTGCCACAGTACAAACGTCATGCAGTGAAACCTTGCCTGACAAAAGGGCTTTAGAAGCCACCATACTCCTGGTAGAGTGAGCTCGAACAGCCAAAGGTGAAGGCTGCCCGGCCGACTCATAAGCACCCACTTGCTCATCCTCTGTTTAGACACAGGACACCCGGTATTGGGTGGTCTGAAGCACACAAACAACTGTTCAGATTGTCTCCACAGGGCAGTTCTGTGGACGTAAGCGTCTAAGGCCCTCACCAGGCAGAGGAGGTTATTTTTCTCCTGGTCCGACGTCAGAAAAGGAGGAGGACAGAAGGCCTACAGCACAATAGGCCCAACAGTACTAGTTGGAACCTTAGGAACATAACCCGTACTAGGCAGGAGAAATGACTTAACCATGCCAGGTGAGAATTCCAAGCTTGAGGGAGATACAGAGAGGGCTTGAATATCTCCAATCCTTTTTAACGAAGAAATAGCAAGTAAAAAGATCGTTTTGAGAGTAATAAACTTCTCAGCGACCTCCTCAATGGGCTCCCAAGATGGCACCCTCGTGCAGCCTGCTGGCCTCAGCCTCAAGGTGCCACAAAGGAAGCGTGATACCAGTGGGTGTTTCCCCAGAGAAACTCCATTTAGAGGGACATGGCCCGCGGATAAGGCCGCCACGTACACCTTCAGTGTGGAAGGGGATAAACCTGTGGAGAAGCGCTCCTGCAGGAACTCCAGTACTGCAACCAGCGGGCAATTAACTGGGTCTAGGTGACGTTCACCACACCAGGAGGTGAATAGTTTCCACCTTGAGGCATACACTTTCCTTGTGGCCAGAGCTCTGGAGTGGAGGACGGTCTCAATGACCTCAGTCGAGAGACCTTCTAAGAGGCGGGCCCCCTCAGAGGCCAAGCCCATAATTTCCATAACTCTGGGCGGGGGTGAAAGATCAGCTTGCTCGCCTGAGAGAGTAAGTCCCTCCTGATTGTGATATCCAGGGGAGAGCTACCAGTAGTAGACTGACACCGTCCTGACGGACCCTCTCCAGAACTCCTGGGAGTTGCCCTCGACCAAGCCTGTACCATCGCATCCACCCCTAGCGGAACTGAATGAGTGTGATGTCTATCTGGACGCAAATAGGTCTACCTTGGCACGACCGCAATATTGGCCCCTGCCTCGACAGGATGTCTGCCCCCTGATTTAGGTACCCTGGGATATAAATCACTCTCAACGAACGGAGCTTCCCTTGGGACCACAGAAGGATCTGGCGAGCCTGCTTGCATAGCAGGCGTGAGCGCAGACCGCCCTGATGATTGATGTAGGAAACCACCGGTGTGTTGTCTGACCAGACAAGAACATGATGCCTGAAACACTGCCAACATTTCTAGATAATTTATGTGCCAAGAAAGATGCTGGTCTTGCCACAGGCCACGAGCTCATGATCGCCCCCACCCCAGCCCGTGAGGGAGGCATCCGTTGTCAGCGTAAGAAGGCGCTCCCAGCACAGGCCCTTGGGATAAGAACCAAGGCTCTTTCCACATCACCAGGGCGCGCAGACAACGCATTGCGACCCTGATTAAGCGGAGCTGGTTTCCCCTTGGCTCTGAGCCAACTGCAATGGTCTCATGTACAACAGGCCCGCAAGTTATCACGTTGGATGCTGCTGCCATCAGTATCTGAACCTGTTTCACAGTGAGTGACTGACCTAGCTTGGCCTGTTTGACAGCTGTGAGGATTGAAGCCTCATGAGCACGGGACAAACGTGCCCGCATCGTGGTCGAATCCCAGACTACGCCCAGAAAAGTGGTCCTCTGTAACGCGGATAGCACACTTTTCCATTGAGTCTCAACCCCAGTTGTTTGATGTGAGCGAGAACGAAGCTCTGAAGGAGCTATAATCAACCCGTCGTCGATGTAGTTCAAAATGCGGATGCCCTGGAGTTGCAATGGTGCCAGAGTAGCATCCACACACTCGGGGAGAGAGAGCAAGGCCGAACGGAAGAACCCGATATTGGTATGCTTCGCCCCCGAAAGCGAACCTCAGGAACTTCCTGTCTTGTGGAAGGACAGACACATGGAAGTAAGCATCCATTAGATCTATCGTGATAAACCGGTCCTCGGATCTGATTTGTGATACGATCTGTTTGAGAGTGAGCATCTTGAAGCTAAGCTTCGCCACCGCAAAATTCAACAGGCGTAGATCTAGAATTGGACGTAACCCCATCCTTCTTTGGAACTATGAAGTACTGGCTGTATTAGCCCCACTCCCTGCTGGGTGGAAGAACCCATTCTATAGCCTCCTTTATGCACCTCTTGTTCCATTACTAAAGCCTGCTCGGGGCCCACCACTGTTGGTAGGACCCCTCTGAATCAAGGCGGACGAGCCCTGAATTGGATGGCATAACCTTTCTCGATTGTCTACAGGACCCATTGCGATACATTTGGAAGGGTTCCCACTCTGCCAAAAAATATATTAAGGGTACAAGCCTCTCGAGGCCGGCCTCTGGTACACTGGTTTGACAGCTCCGGACCCCTCCTTGGAGAGGGCGAGCGCCCCTCGGGACCACGCTCGCTGGGACCAACTACGCCCAGGCAAAGAGGCGGGGCCAATAGCATGGGTCCCTGAAGGCACCAAGAGAAAACGGGCACCGTATAGTGAGTTGAACTCCTGCCTCTCCTGGTGGGGACCACCTTCTGCACCCCGACGTTAATGGCGTCAGGGTCTCTTAGATGAAGCCTTCCTGGCGGTAACGACTGTCCTCGGATCAGCCCTACCCCTAGTAGACTTCGCCTGAGAGCGTCGCGTTTCAATCCAGTCTCCCCGGTGAGGAGGAGCACGAAATGCAAGACTCTGCTTTTGCTGTGCCCCAGAGACGTGACCTCGACGGGGAAGGAACTTATGGAACGCCGCTGCCGGTCTCTTCTCCTCGTGAAACCTATCAATGAATAAGTTTATTGCTTTCCCAAAGGGGCCTGAAGAAGACAGCGGCGCATCCAGGAGAAAAGATTCTCCTTTTCTCTCATATTAGAGAGACTCAACCACAGATGTCTTTCCGTAGCCACCAGAGCTGCCAATGAACGGCCCAGTGATTTGGCAGTCTCCTTAGTGGCACAAAGAGACAAATCTGCTGCCTGATGAAGCTCTCGAACAACGTCAGGACTTAACTCTTCCCCCTCAGCCATGTCTCTTAGCAGCTCTGCCTGATACGACTGCACTAACACCATGGTATGCAGGCATGAAGCCGCTTGCCCCGCGGCCAAATAAGCTTTGCCCACCAGTGCCGAAGTATTTCTGAAGGGCCTGGTGGGCAATACCGGTGTTTTAAAGGATGGTGCCGCAGGAGATAGATGGTTCGCCAGAATCTCCTCCGCTTTAGGCATTGTCCCCTAACCGTACATTTTAGCATCGGCAATGTTCGAATACATTGAAGTACACGGATTAAACACGTGAGACGACACCGGCCTTTTCCAGGAGTTCGACACCTCAGTGTGGAGGTCAGAGAAGAAAGGCAAACACCGGCAAGGAGGCATAGCACGGGAAGGCAGAAATCTCTCATCCAACTTACTAGTTGAAGCAGACTCCTGCCTGTCATCCGACCACTCAATATTGAGCTTTTTAACAGCTCGGGTGAGTACCCCCAACAGCTCCTCGCCCACGGGCGACTGAAGTGATGCAACCCCAGTCTCCGCGTCAATGCTCTCAACATCCAGCTCCTCAGAACCGGATAGTTGAGGTAATGGTGCCTCATCCTGGGCGGAAGGACCCGCAGCGCGTGCTTCCCAATCCCGTCACCCTTCTGTGACGTTCCGTCTCGCCATTGGGCTGATTACACACGTACTTCATGACGCTCTCACGCAGAGCGTTCCCACAGCGTTTTCACGCAGCTCGAAGTTCCCTGATAGGGAACATTATTAAGAACTTGCCGAGATAGTATAACTTTATTAAGAATTGTCAGGAATATTAGTAGAACTTTATTAAGAACTGTCAGGAAGAGTAGTATAAATTTATTAAGAACTGTCAAGAATAGTATGATGATTTTATAAAAACTGTCACAAAGAGTATGATGCTAAAAATGGTTAAGATGGAATTAAAACTGGTCTAGATGCCATGATGACCATTTAAAACTGGTCTAGACGGCATGATGACCATTTAAAACTGGTCTAGATGGCATGATGACCATTTAAAACTGGTCTAGATGGCATGATGACCATTTAAACCAATGCTACACTAAAACATCACATAATAAACCAATGCAACCCTGAAACATTGCCTATTAAACCAATGCAACACTGAAACATCACATAACAAACCAATGCAACACTGAAACATCACATAATAAACCAATGCAACACTGAAACATCACATAACAAACCAATGCAACACTGAAACATCACAAAATAAACCAATGCAACACTGAAACATCACAAAATAAACCAATGCAACACTGAAACATCACATAATAAACCAATGCAACACTGAAACATCGTCCAATAAACCCTTTTAAAGTTTTTCTTTCAATTGTTTACACGCAATTTTGAAAACCGGGTTCATTTTTTAAATATAATCACAATTATCCAAACACCACACTCAATTTGCATAATTCCTATATTGTTTACAAAATGACACACTTCTTTTAAAACATATACACATATTTGTGAAAATGCTATTAGTTTTCATTTAACCAACACAGTCCTCAATGTTCAGACACTATTGCTGCCAGTTTCACACTGCTGTAATAAATAACAAACACATGTGTGATTTTTGGCCAGACATATGGAGGACCAAGTCTGCCAGAATTAAAAATAAATGAATAAATAAATAGATCAGTACAAGTATTTTACATCAAAATATACGTAATTTTTTTTATTATAGATTTTTTTTTTTTTTAATCTATCGTTTGTGGTGGCGTTGCTACACGGACATATTTCGGTGATGCACTTCCTTGTTTCACTTCCTTGTTTACGTTTTGTCTCACGGCTGTTGGTCATTGTAATCACAGGGGATATAAAGGGGTCGCTAGCAAGTCACTCCTTGCTTAGCATTGTTTCTTGTCACACAGTTTAGTTAGAGGTGAGTGTTTGTCGTAGTCTACTGCTGTTGTTTGTATGTTATATTATAAGACGCTATATGCGCATAGTTTGTTTCATTTTCAACAGTTTAGCCTTTTTCACCATTTACGGTTTGTTTTACGTTGCTGTTTAAATAAACCTGTAATCCAAAATGGATTACTGGCTCTGCAAATGGCTTCAACCACACTACGCCGCTCTGTTTGTGACAGAATGCTAAGCCGCCCAAGAAGCCCGCAGAGCCGGACGGTGAGTGGATTCCTCGGAGGGGCAAGCTATAGCGCTCCGAGGTATGAAGCTCACCGTCACCCCACGGAGCAATGTGAACGGCACTACACCTGGCAGGGTGATTTGGGGTCCGACTCCCTCTAATCGGATGATGACGAGGCGGTCTACGAGAGAGTGGAGGAGGACTCCCTGGAAGACGCCCTGCTATGGGATCCCGTCCTCAGTCGACTTTTCACGGTAACATCAGACGTCGGCTGGGGCGGGCAGAAGAGGCTACCAGGGCTAGCCACAACGGGTTCACGGTCCTCCAAAGAACTGTTCTATGGAGCACCCCGAAGGCTCCCCAATAAAAAAATTGGGGGGGTGCTAGAGGGGTGTTCTTGGGGGATCGTGAAGGAGAACCTACGCGCTGGACCCAGCCAGCAGGTGGGGAAAAAACACCATCCACACCCGGTGCCAAGAGGGAAGTACCGGGTGAAGCCACCTGTGGGTCCAGCGCCACCCACGGCCCTGGAGCCTCAGAAGACGCCGTCCACTGTTCCGGGGCTGCAGCCAGGGCCAACAAGAGCCCTGGAGCTACAGCCACCATCCCAGCTCCAGCTGGAGGACCCATTCCGACCACCAACCTCTGGGACAGAAAAATCCCTGGAGGGTTTACATAAGCAGCCCCCGGCTGTAATTAGGGCGTGGGGGAAGGCATGGCTGGACTTCCAAGACCTGACGCCCGAGATGGCCGCCGCCGCCACGCCAGCGCCCGAGATGGCCTCCGCCGCCACGCCGGCACCCGAGATGGCCGCCGCCGCCACGCCAGCGCCCGTGATGGTCACTGCCACGCCTGCGCCCGAGATGGCCTCAGCTACGCCTGCGCCCGTGATGGCCTTAGCTACACCTGCGCCCGAGATGGCCTCAGCTACGCCTGCGCCCGAGATGGCCTCAGCTACGCCTGCGCCTGTGATGGCCTCAGCTACGCCTGCGCCCGAGATGGCCTCAGCTACGCCTGCGCCCGAGATGGCCTCAGCTACGCCTGCGCCCGTGATGGCCTCAGCTACGCCTACGCCCGTGATGGCCTCAGCTACGCCTACGCCCGTGATGGCCTCAGCTACGCCTGCGCCCGTGATAGCCTCAGCTACGCCTGCGCCCGTGATGGCCTCAGCTACGCCTGTGCCCGTGATGGCCTCAGCTACGCCTGCGCCCGAGATGGCCGCAGCGACGCCCGAGATGGCCGCAGCGACGCCCGAGATGGCCGCAGCGACGCCCGAGATGGCCGCAGCGACGCCCGAGATGGCCGCAGCGACGCCCGAGATGGCCGCAGCGACGCCCGAGATGGCCGCAGCGACGCCCGAGATGGCCGCAGCGACGCCCGAGATGGCCGCAGCGACGCCGACGCCCCTCCTTCCTCCGCCTGGTCTCCCGGAGTGTCCCCTCCGCCCTCCGCCTTGCCTCCCGGAGTGTCCCCTCCTCCCTTCGCCTGGCCTCCCAGAGTGTCCCCTCCTTCCTCCGCCTGGCCTCCCGGAGTGTCCCCTCTCCCTGTCGACAGAGGTCCCGGAGTGTTCTCTCTCCCTGCCGACAGAAAGCCCAGACAAGCGGTTCCTCCCCAAAAGTGTGAGGTCCCACCATGTCCGTGAATGGCCGCCGCCACGTCGCCCACAATGGCCGCCGCCACGATGCTCCCTCAGCCGCCTAAAATGGCGGCCTCTCAGCCGCTTAAAATGGCGGCCTTTCAGCCACTTAAAATGGCGGCCTCTCAGCCGCTTAAAATGGCGGCCTCTCAGCCGCTTAAAATGGCGGCCTCTCAGCCGCTCAAAATGGCGGCCTCTCAGCCGCCAAGATGGCGGCCTCGCAGTCGCACAAGATGGCGGCCTCTCAGGCCTGACCCTTTTGGGTTTGACTGTGGGTTCTCTCCCTGTTGCTCCCTTTTGTTTTTGTGGTTCCGTTCGGCTATCTGGGGAGCTAGCCTTTTAGTGGGGGATACTGTCACGATTGGTGTGGTGGCGTTGCTACACGGACATATTTCGGTGATGCACTTCCTTGTTTCACTTCCTTGTTTACGTTTTGTCTCACGGCTGTTGGTCATTGTAATCACGGGAATATAAAGTGGTCGCTAGCAAGTCACTCCTTGCTTAGCATTGTTTCTTGTCACACAGTTTAGTTAGAGGTGAGGGTTTGTCGTTGTCTACTGCTGTTGTTTGTATGTTATATTATAAGACGCTATATGCGCATAGTTTGTTTCATTTTCAACAGTTTAGCCTTTTTCACCGTTTACGGTTTGTTTTACGTTGCTGTTTAAATAAACCTGTGTCAAAACGGATTACTGGCTCTGCAAATGGCTTCAACCACACTACGCCGCTCTGTTTGTGTAAGGGACAGAGCCCTGTCCCTTCATTCTATGGTGGGGCTGACACCTCCCCCGTTTCCAGAGAGGGAACAATCAGGGACATTGAAACCACCTGTGGTTCGTTTCACACCTGTTTTGTGTTGTCTTCGCTAGTGCGGGTATTTAAGTTAGTCCTTGTTTGTTAGTCTGTGCGGATCATTGTTTAAGGTATGTGGGTTTTCTGTTTTCTGGTTCTGTGTTTGATGCGGGTTTATGTTTGTATATATTAATGTTGTGTGTTCGGGGAAGGTGATTTTGATTAGTTGTTTCAGTGTTAAGTTCTCAGAGTTCAGTGCCTGTCCTGACTGCCTGAAGAATAAACCTTGCTTTAAAGAGTATTCTCTGCGCCTGTGTCTGCTGCTTGTCGTCTGCCCTAAGGGCAGATCATTTCGGGTTGTGACAATTTCCACAATCATTTATTTCTATAATTATTTATTTCTGTAAGAATTTATTTCGTTTATATTTATTTCCGTTTTACATTTATTTCCGTGTATATTTAGTTCTGTATTTCCACAACCGTAGGCAAATGAGGGGGCGGGACTTAATCATTCAACCAAAGCAATCAAGTGCAGAGAGCGATAAACAGATCTAATCGTTCAGGACAGCAGGGGGCGGCAATGCACTGCGAAAGTTGATTCCAACTGCGGTTAAACTAGGAGCGCCAACAGCCCGCGGGCGTTGCAGTTAGTAATTCAAATAAATACGTAATGTTGAAAGCTACAGCCTTGTCCTTCCATGACTTTTCCTAAATACCTGGTTTTGGTCAATCTATATGAAACTGGACCCGTTTTGGTCCGATATGAACACTGTGCGCAGTGTAACCGGTTTACTTTGCGTGTCCTACTCAGGACACAACAACTGAAGCTGTGAGCCGACTGTGGACGGAGAGGTACATATAAATAGATTCGCTTATCGGCCAATCATGCGCAAATCATTTGATTGTGCACGTCGCATGTGATCTAAAATGTTTTAGCACTACATCAAAATAGGACATACAGTTTGATGTATTTTCATTTATTCGATTTTTTTAAATTTAAACGCCATAGCCTGTGCATTACTTCCGTAGTTATAGCAGTCTAGACGTATAAAGTCGATCTTGGAACTCCTACACCGATTAACCAATAGGATTACTGATACCACTGTGACGTACTATGGTTGACACCCTCCTCATTTGCCTACGGTTGAGGAAATACAGAAATAAATATATACGGAAATAAATATAAACGGAAATAAATATAAACGGAAATAAATATAAACGGAAATAAATACTTACAGAAATAAATAATTACAGAAATAAATGATTGTGGAAATAAATAAATAAGAGAAAACGACAGATTAAAAAAAATAATTCTATAATATATATTTCTTTACGTATATTTTGATGTAAAATACTTGTACTGATGCATTTATTTATTTATTCATTTATTTTTAATTCTGGCAGACTTGGTCCTCCATACAGACATTGTTATTGTTATTTAGATTAAAAAATAGTGACAAACCCACAACATTCTTCATGATTAGTTTGAGATATAGGGAGAATGTACAGTGTTTGTGTGTGTGTGTGTGTATGCACAGTTAGTGTGTGTGTGGTGTCAGTATGTGTCAGTGGATGTTGTGTGTGTGTGTGTGTATGCACAGTTAGTGTGTGTGTGGTGTCAGTATGTGTCAGTGGATGTTGTGTGTGTGTGTGTGTATGCACAGTTAGTGTGTGTGTGGTGTCAGTATGTGTCAGTGGATGTTTGTGTTTGTGTGTGTGTATGCACAGTTAGTGTGTGTGTGGTGTCAGTATGTGTCAGTGGATGTTGTGTGTGTGTGTGTGTATGCACAGTTAGTGTGTGTGTGGTGTCAGTATGTGTCAGTGGATGTTTGTGTTTGTGTGTGTGTATGCACAGTTAGTGTGTGTGTGGTGTCAGTATGTGTCAGTGGATGTTGTGTGTGTGTGTGTATGCACAGTTAGTGTGTGTGTGGTGTCAGTATGTGTCAGTGGATGTTTGTGTTTGTGTGTGTGTATGCACAGTTAGTGTGTGTGTGGTGTCAGTATGTGTCAGTGGATGTTGTGTGTGTGTGTGTATGCACAGTTAGTGTGTGTGTGGTGTCAGTATGTGTCAGTGGATGTTTGTGTTTGTGTGTGTGTGTGCACAGTTAGTGTGTGTGTGGTGTCAGTATGTGTCAGTGGATGTTGTGTGTGTGTGTGTGTATGCACAGTTAGTGTGTGTGTGGTGTCAGTATGTGTCAGTGGATGTTGTGTGTGTGTGTGTGGTCGTTGTATGCACGGTTAGTGTGTGTGTGGTTTCAGGGTTGGGGTCCCAGTTTGCAAGCAAGTCGCTAAAGTCTGGGTGTGTGTGTGTGTTGTCATGGATGTATGAGTTTTCAGAACTACTGAGAGGATCTACAAGCAGGGCTGGCATTGGCTCGTTCCAGAAGCTGAGTGGGAGGTGCCTCTTGCTCATTGGTCGACAGTGTGTCTGGCTTCTCCCTTTCTGACTGTCAAACAACTCAGCCAACGGTCCCAGACCTCCTGAACTGTTGGCACTGGGAACACACTCTGGGCTTCCGGTTGCCATAGCAACAGAAACACATTGGTGGCTGTTGGCACTGGGGACACACTCTGGGCTTCCGGTTGCCATAGCAACAGAAACACATTGGTGGCTGTTGGCACTGGGGACACACTCTGGGCTTCCGGTTGCCATCCTGATTAGGTCATCATAGTAACGTTGTTGTCCACTTGTTGCTGTGGAGATGCGCTCAATGTTGCTGTAGATATCACAGGCATCTGGGTCGTCTTGGCGATAACCAAAATACCTCATTACATCTTGGCTGATGAGGGCAGCAAACCGAAGCAGCTGGTTGATCGGGTCTGATGTGAAGAGGTTGGGACTTGTAAGAGCATTACCTTCTTCCTCTTCTTCCTCATCTTCCTCGTCTGACCCCCTTTCCTAGAAGTAATTAGAAAAAGGAAGTAATTAGAAAAATTATGACAAATTAATTCGCATACAATTATGAATTTAATATGACATTTTGCTAAATAATAAAGACAGCCATTTCATGTAAACAAAAACTAGGTTGGGTTGCCCCAGTGGTAGAGTGCATGTAGGAGTTATTCAGAACAGCCCACTAACAGCGTGTAACCAAGAAATAATAAAGTTATTCAGCACAGCCCACTAACAGCGTGTAACCAAGACATAATAAAGTTATTCAGCACAGCCCACTAACAGCGTGTAACCAAGACATAATAAAGTTATTCAGCACAGCCCACTAACAGCGTGTAACCAAGACATAATAAAGTTATTCAGCACAGCCCACTAACAGCGTGTAACCAAGACATAATAAAGTTATTCAGCACAGCCCACTAACAGCGTGTAGCTTAAGGAACCCACCACACACTCTTCTTCCCTTTCCTCCTCTTCATTGTCTGAAAATGTCTGCTGGAGGATCATGGGAAGGAAACAGGAGGATATAGCAGGGATATGCAAGGTTCTGATGACACCTGCTGCCATCTGGACCAATAAAAACTTAGGAAAGAGACAGGCAACAATTCAAAATTGACACATGAGAAAGAAACCAAATAGAAACCGAGGAAGGAGAAACGCACACCAATAAAATAAAACTTTTGGCCTCACCTTTCTGGACTGAACTGTACAGCTGATACTGGTCTAGACTGGTCTGGGTCAGTCAGAACTGGTCTAGACTGGTCTGGGTAAGTCAGAACTGGTCTAGACTGGTCTGTGTCAGGCTGGTCTGGAATGGTCTGGGTCAGCCAGATTTGGTCTGGACTGGTCTGTACAGCTGGTACTAGTCTAGACTGGTCTGTGTCAGCCTGATCTGGTCTAGACTGGTCTGGGTTAGCAAGGTCTGGTCTAGATTGGTCTGGGTTAGCGAGGTCTGGTCTATACTGCTCTGTATTAGCGAGGTCTGGTCAAGACTGGTCTGGGTTTGCAAGGTCTGGTCTAGACTGGTCTGGGTTAGCGAGGTCTGGTCTATACTGCTCTGTATTAGCGAGGTCTGGTCTAGACTGGTCTGGGTTTGCAAGGTCTGGTCTAGACTGGTCTGGGTTAGCGAGGTCTGGTCTAGACCGGTCTGGGTTAGCGAGGTCTGGTCTAGACCGGTCTGGGTTAGCGAGGTCTGGTCTAGACTGGTCTGGGTTAGTGAGGTCTGGTCTAGACTGGTCTGGGTCAGTTGCTACCTGGATTAGTTCTGCAAGTATCTTGCTACTCAGTGTGTCTGTCAGGGTCAATGTCTTCAGTGTGGGTGCATTACACTGTATTTATAAGGGAGCAGGAGGCTGTTTCCCTGGTCATTATGTGTGTTTGTCTGGTCAATATGTGTGTGTGTGTTGGGTCAATATTTGAGAGCTAGAGTTGGTCAAATACAGAAGTATATTATAGTGCCCAGCAACAAGAGAGGAAACTGGAACTAATGGACTCTCTGCCAGGGTGACTTGAAGTGTTATTACACACACACACACACGCGCGCGCACACACACACACACACACACACACACACACACACTACAGTGTGGTGGTCTTATCAGTGCCTAGTTGAAAGCTAAAAGGGCAGAAAATCCAATTTCACACTATTTTGACTTTTAAAGAAGGAACCTTTTTAAAACCACATTAAGATGATCAGGGAGCCAATTTAGCATTATGCTTCAGAACAGACCAGTTATGACCTGTAATGTTCAGAATTATTTAATGTGATACCAGACAGAAGTTCAGAGTTATTTAATTTGATACCAGACTCTGAAGTTTATAAATATTTAATTTGATACCAGACAGAAGTTCAGACTTATTTAATGTGATACCAGACTCTGAAGTTTATAAATATTTAATGTTATACCAGACAGAAGTTCAGACTTATTTAATGTGATACCAGACTCTGAAGTTTATAAATATTTAATGTGATACCAGACAGAAGTTCAGACTTATTTAATGTGATACCAGACTCTGAAGTTTATACATATTTAATGTTATACCAGACAGAAGTTCAGACTTATTTAATGTGATACCAGACTCTGAAGTTTATAAATATTTAATGTGATACCAGACAGAAGTTCAGACTTATTTAATGTGATACCAGACTCTGAAGTTTATACATATTTAATGTTATACCAGACAGAAGTTCAGACTTATTGAATGTGATACCAGACTCTGAAGTTTAAAAATATTTAATGTAATATCACACTGTGATGTGTAAACTTACTTAATATCACATACCAACATGAGTACAAGTATAATATCACATACCAACATGAGTACAAGAATAATATAACATACCAACATGAGTACGAGAATAATATCACATACCAACATGAGTACAAGAATAATATAACATACCAACATGAGTACAAGAATAATATCACATACCAACATGAGTACAAGAATAATATCACATACCAACATGAGTACGAGAATAATCACATACCAACATGAGTACAAGAATAATATCACATACCAACATGAGTACAAGAATAATATCACATACCAACATGAGTACAAGAATAATATCACATACCAACATGAGTACAAGAATAATATCACATACCAACATGAGTACAAGAATAATATCACATACCAACATGAGTACAAGAATAATATCACATACCAACATGAGTACAAGAATAATATTACATACCAACATGAGTACAAGTCTGTACATAGTAGTTAAGAAAATAATGAGGGTTAATAGTTCAGGGTTATTGTCTGTATGAATGTTTGTGTGTGTCTATAATAATGTGAAAATAACGTTTATATGTCTGTAAGAATGTGTGTGTGTGTGTCTATGAGTAATGTGAAAATAACATTTATATGTCTGTTTGAATGTGTGTGTGTGTGTCTGGAAGTAATGTAAATCACACACCACCCACAGCTAACACACACTCACCACCCACCACACACAGCTAACACACACACACACCACCCACCACACACAGCTAACACACACACACACCACACACAGCTAACACACGCACCACCCACCACACACAGCTAACACACACACACCACCCACAGCTAACACACACCAAACACACCACCCACCACACACAGCGAACACACACCAAACACACACACAGCTAACACACACACCACACACAGCTAACACACACACCACCCACCACACACAGCTAACACACACCAAACACTCCACCCACCACACACAGCTAACACACACACACACCACCCACCACACACAGCTAACACACACACACACACCACCCACAGCTAACACACACACACACACCACCCACCACACACAGCTAACACACACACCACCCACCACACACAGCTAACACACACACCACCCACAGCTAACACACACACACACACACACACACACACACACCACCCACCACACATAGCTAACACACACACACACACACATCAGCATTGGTTGGTTTTATAAGATCAAAAGGAGCAATATGTTTGCTCTCGAATCCTTAGACAAATAATTACCCAGGCTGTTAGGTATGCATATATATATACACACACAAGCGCACACACACACATATACACACACACACACATACACACAGACAAACACACACACAGCTAGAATGGTCTCTGTAAGTCACGATGAGAATGCTACAATGGTTTTTGTAAACCATAATGTGAATGCTAGATCAGTCTTTGTAAACCATAATGTGAATGCTAAATCAGCCTTTGTAATCCATAATGTGAATTCTAGATCAGTCTTTGTAAACCATAATGTGAATGCTAAATCAGCCTTTGTAATCCATAATGTGAATTCTAGATCAGTCTTTGTAATCCATAATGTGAATTCTAGATCCGCCTTTGTAAGGCAAATTGTCTTCCTAACTATTTCGTCACACACAGACATGCGTTTAACATATTAATCATGGTTGTAAAAGCCTGACGTGACAGGGTCACCCCCTCCAAATGTACAGCGTTCGAATTGGGCCAATCTGGACACCCTGAACCCAGTGGTAAGATAATAAACCATGAAAATGTTTTACCTTAGTCTCATAGGGTAAAAGTGACATATATAAAACAGATACGTCTATCCTTTTTCCAGGATTTCACCTGTCAGGTGAAATGACAACAAAGGACCAATGACAAAGGGGAGAGTAAAACATCTAAAAACATTTAATGCTGAATGTTTAATGTTTGTCAGTTAAAGTAAATCAGGGTAATTATCCAATCTAATGGACACTCATGAAACAGCCCGGCATTCGGACACGGCTTGCCAATTTCATTGTTACCCTTTAATCGCCTATATTTAATTTTTTTATTTAACCTTTATTTAACCAGATGTAGATGAGGTCTGGCCTCTGTCTACGCCTCCAGGTGTAGATGAGGACTGGCCTCTATCTCCCCACCAGATGTAGATGAGGACTGGCCTCTATCTCCACCACCAGATGTAGGTGAGGTCTGGCCTCTATCTCCACCACCAGATGTAAATGAGGACTGGCCTCTATCTCCACCACCAGATGTAGATGAGGACTGGCCTCTATCTCCCCACCAGATGTAGATGAGGACTGGCCTCTTATCTCCACCACCAGATGTAGATGAGGACTGGCCTCTATCTCCCCACCAGATGTAGATGAGGTCTGGCCTCTGTCTCCACCACCAGATGTAGATGAGGTCTGGGCTCTTATCTCCACCACCAGATGTAGGTGAGGTCTGGCCTCTATCTCCCCACCAGATGTAGATGAGGTCTGGCCTCTGTCTCCACCACCAGATGTAGATGAGGTCTGGCCTCTATCTCCGCCTCCAGATGTAGATGAGGACTGGCCTCTGTCTCCGCCTCCAGATGTAGATGAGGTCTGGACTCTATCTGCGCAGATATGTCAATCAATGAATTAGTTATTGATTTTTACAGCGTTTATTTCCACTACAATCTACATCAATAGATTTCTGCGTGTGTGTGTGTGTGTGTGTGTGTGTGCGTGTGAGAGACTGTGTGCGTGTGTGCGTGCGTGTGCGTTCGTGTGCGCGTGTGTGTGTGTATGTGTGTGTGTGTGTGCTTGTACATCCACGCGATGGCGGGGCGATTCTGTCCCAAGCGCATATTTGACACGTGAACCTGAAACCTGTACTTCCGGACACACAGTACTGGAACTGCGCAATGCATTGTGGGGCGTGTTTACTATCCAACCCGGAAGCTTATTTGGGTGCATTTGGGGAACCTGCTAACACACAGGAGATGTTCTGCACCAGAAATAAACATGGAAATACACATATTCACTATGTTCATGCTTTTACGTTTCATTGCTGCGGTTTCCAGCGATGGTAAGTAACGAGCTTGACCCCCTTATTAGAGACATATTATATGTTTAAATGCTTAATTACTAACCAGATATGTGGTGGGTAAATGCTTCTATATAAACCAGATATGTGGTGGGTAAATGCTTCTATATAAACCAGATATGTGGTGGGTAAATGCTTCTATATAAACCAGAAATGTGGTGGGTAAATGCTTCTATATAAACCAGTAATGTGGTGGGTAAATGCTTCTATATAAACCAGTAATGTGGTGGGTAAATGCTTCTATATAAACCAGATATGTGGTGGGTAAATTCTTCTATATAAACCAGATATGTGGTGGGTAAATGCTTCTATATAAACCAGATATGTGGTGGGTAAATGCTTCTATATAAACCAGATATGTTGTGGGTAAATGCTTCTATATAAACCAGATATGTGGTGGGTAAATGCTTCTATATAAACCAGATATGTGGTGGGTAAATGCTTCTATATAAACCAGATATGTTGTGGGTAAATGCTTCTATATAAACCAGATATGTGGTGGGTAAATGCTTCTATATAAACCAGATATGTGGTGGGTAAATGCTTCTATATAAACCAGATATGTGGTGGGTAAATGCTTTTTTATATGGTGGGTAAATGCTTCTATATAAACCAGATATGTTGTGGGTAAATGCTTCTATATAAACCAGATATGTGGTGGGTAAATGCTTCTATATAAACCAGATATGTTGTGGGTAAATGCTTCTATATAAACCAGATATGTGGTGGGTAAATGCTTCTATATAAACCAGATATGTGGTGGGTAAATGCTTCTATATAAACCAGATATGTGGTGGGTAAATGCTTCTATATAAACCAGATATGTGGTGGGTAAATGCTTCTATATAAACCAGATATGTGGTGGGTAAATGCTTCTATATAAACCAGATATGTGGTGGGTAAATGCTTCTATATAAACCAGATATGTGGTGGGTAAATGCTTCTATATAAACCAGATATGTGGTGGGTAAATGCTTCTATATAAACCAGATATGTGGTGGGTAAATGCTTCTATATAAACCAGATATGTTGTGGGTAAATGCTTCTATATAAACCAGATATGTGGTGGGTAAATGCTTCTATATAAACCAGATATGTGGTGGGTAAATGCTTCTATATAAACCAGATATGTGGTGGGTAAATGCTTCTATATAAACCAGATATGTGGTGGGTAAATGCTTCTATATAAACCAGTAATGTGGTGGGTAAATGCTTCTATATAAACCAGTAATGTGGTGGGTAAATGCTTCTATATAAACCAGATATGTGGTGGGTAAATGCTTCTATATAAACCAGATATGTGGTGGGTAAATGCTTCTATATAAACCAGATATGTGGTGGGTAAATGCTTCTATATAAACCAGATATGTGGTGGGTAAATGCTTCTATATAAACCAGATATGTGGTGGGTAAATGCTTCTATATAAACCAGATATGTGGTGGGTAAATGCTTCTATATAAACCAGATATGTTGTGGGTAAATGCTTCTATATAAACCAGATATGTGGTGGGTAAATGCTTCTATATAAACCAGATATGTGGTGGGTAAATGCTTCTATATAAACCAGATATGTGGTGGGTAAATGCTTCTATATAAACCAGATATGTGGTGGGTAAATGCTTCTATATAAACCAGATATCTGGTGGGTAAATGCTTCTATATAAACCAGATATGTGGTGGGTAAATGCTTCTATATAAACCAGATATGTGGTGGGTAAATGCTTCTATATAAACCAGATATGTTGTGGGTAAATGCTTCTATATAAACCAGATATGTGGTGGGTAAATGCTTCTATATAAACCAGATATGTGGTGGGTAAATGCTTCTATATAAACCAGATATGTGGTGGGTAAATGCTTCTATATAAACCAGTAATGTGGTGGGTAAATGCTTCTATATAAACCAGATATGTGGTGGGTAAATGCTTCTATATAAACCAGATATGTGGTGGGTAAATGCTTCTATATAAACCAGATATGTGGTGGGTAAATGCTTCTATATAAACCAGATATGTGGTGGGTAAATGCTTCTATATAAACCAGATATCTGGTGGGTAAATGCTTCTATATAAACCAGATATGTGGTGGGTAAATGCTTCTATATAAACCAGATATGTGGTGGGTAAATGCTTCTATATAAACCAGATATGTGGTGGGTAAATGCTTCTATATAAACCAGTAATGTGGTGGGTAAATGCTTCTATATAAACCAGATATGTGGTGGGTAAATGCTTCTATATAAACCAGATATGTGGTGGGTAAATGCTTCTATATAAACCAGATATGTGGTGGGTAAATGCTTCTATATAAACCAGATATGTGGTGGGTAAATGCTTCTATATAAACCAGATATGTGGTGGGTAAATGCTTCTATATAAACCAGATATGTGGTGGGTAAATGCTTCTATATAAACCAGTAATGTGGTGGGTAAATGCTTCTATATAAACCAGATATGTGGTGGGTAAATGCTTCTATATAAACCAGATATGTGGTGGGTAAATGCTTCTATATAAACCAGATATGTGGTGGGTAAATGCTTCTATATAAACCAGATATGTGGTGGGTAAATGCTTCTATATAAACCAGATATCTGGTGGGTAAATGCTTCTATATAAACCAGATATGTGGTGGGTAAATGCTTCTATATAAACCAGTAATGTGGTGGGTAAATGCTTCTATATAAACCAGTAATGTGGTGGGTAAATGCTTCTATATAAACCAGTAATGTGGTGGGTAAATGCTTCTATATAAACCAGATATGTGGTGGGTAAATTCTTCTATATAAACCAGATATGTGGTGGGTAAATGCTTCTATATAAACCAGATATGTGGTGGGTAAATGCTTTTTATATGGTGGGTAAATGCTTCTATATAAACCAGATATGTTGTGGGTAAATGCTTCTATATAAACCAGATATGTGGTGGGTAAATGCTTCTATATAAACCAGATATGTTGTGGGTAAATGCTTCTATATAAACCAGATATGTGGTGGGTAAATGCTTCTATATAAACCAGATATGTGGTGGGTAAATGCTTCTATATAAACCAGATATGTGGTGGGTAAATGCTTCTATATAAACCAGATATGTGGTGGGTAAATGCTTCTATATAAACCAGATATGTGGTGGGTAAATGCTTCTATATAAACCAGATATGTGGTGGGTAAATGCTTCTATATAAACCAGATATGTGGTGGGTAAATGCCATATAAACCAGATATGTGGTGGGTAAATGCTTCTATATAAACCAGATATGTGGTGGGTAAATGCTTCTATATAAACCAGATATGTGGTGGGTAAATGCTTCTATATAAACCAGATATGTGGTGGGTAAATGCTTCTATATAAACCAGATATGTGGTGGGTAAATGCTTCTATATAAACCAGATATGTGGTGGGTAAATGCTTCTATATAAACCAGATATGTGGTGGGTAAATGCTTCTATATAAACCAGATATGTGGTGGGTAAATGCTTCTATATAAACCAGTAATGTGGTGGGTAAATGCTTCTATATAAACCAGTAATGTGGTGGGTAAATGCTTCTATATAAACCAGATATGTGGTGGGTAAATGCTTCTATAAACCAGATATGTGGTGGGTAAATGCTTCTATATAAACCAGATATGTGGTGGGTAAATGCTTCTATATAAACCAGATATGTGGTGGGTAAATGCTTCTATATAAACCAGATATGTGGTGGGTAAATGCTTCTATATAAACCAGATATGTGGTGGGTAAATGCTTCTATATAAACCAGATATGTTGTGGGTAAATGCTTCTATATAAACCAGATATGTGGTGGGTAAATGCTTCTATATAAACCAGATATGTGGTGGGTAAATGCTTCTATATAAACCAGATATGTGGTGGGTAAATGCTTCTATATAAACCAGATATGTGGTGGGTAAATGCTTCTATATAAACCAGATATCTGGTGGGTAAATGCTTCTATATAAACCAGATATGTGGTGGGTAAATGCTTCTATATAAACCAGATATGTGGTGGGTAAATGCTTCTATATAAACCAGATATGTTGTGGGTAAATGCTTCTATATAAACCAGATATGTGGTGGGTAAATGCTTCTATATAAACCAGATATGTGGTGGGTAAATGCTTCTATATAAACCAGATATGTGGTGGGTAAATGCTTCTATATAAACCAGTAATGTGGTGGGTAAATGCTTCTATATAAACCAGATATGTGGTGGGTAAATGCTTCTATATAAACCAGATATGTGGTGGGTAAATGCTTCTATATAAACCAGATATGTGGTGGGTAAATGCTTCTATATAAACCAGATATGTGGTGGGTAAATGCTTCTATATAAACCAGATATCTGGTGGGTAAATGCTTCTATATAAACCAGATATGTGGTGGGTAAATGCTTCTATATAAACCAGATATGTGGTGGGTAAATGCTTCTATATAAACCAGATATGTGGTGGGTAAATGCTTCTATATAAACCAGTAATGTGGTGGGTAAATGCTTCTATATAAACCAGATATGTGGTGGGTAAATGCTTCTATATAAACCAGATATGTGGTGGGTAAATGCTTCTATATAAACCAGATATGTGGTGGGTAAATGCTTCTATATAAACCAGATATGTGGTGGGTAAATGCTTCTATATAAACCAGATATGTGGTGGGTAAATGCTTCTATATAAACCAGATATGTGGTGGGTAAATGCTTCTATATAAACCAGTAATGTGGTGGGTAAATGCTTCTATATAAACCAGATATGTGGTGGGTAAATGCTTCTATATAAACCAGATATGTGGTGGGTAAATGCTTCTATATAAACCAGATATGTGGTGGGTAAATGCTTCTATATAAACCAGATATGTGGTGGGTAAATGCTTCTATATAAACCAGATATGTGGTGGGTAAATGCTTCTATATAAACCAGATATCTGGTGGGTAAATGCTTCTATATAAACCAGATATGTGGTGGGTAAATGCTTCTATATAAACCAGATATGTGGTGGGTAAATGCTTCTATATAAACCAGATATCTGGTGGGTAAATGCTTCTATATAAACCAGATATGTGGTGGGTAAATGCTTCTATACAAACCAGATATGTGGTGGGTAAATGCTTCTATATAAACCAGTAATGTGGTGGGTAAATGCTTCTATATAAACCAGATATGTGGTGGGTAAATGCTTCTATATAAACCAGTAATGTGGTGGGTAAATGCTTCTATATAAACCAGATATGTGGTGGGTAAATGCTTAATTACTAACCAGATATGTGGTGGGTAAATGCTTCTATATAAACCAGATATCTGGTGGGTAAATGCTTCTATATAAACCAGATATGTGGTGGGTAAATGCTTCTATATAAACCAGATATGTGGTGGGTAAATGCTTAATTACTAACCAGATATGTGGTGGGTAAATGCTTCTATATAAACCAGATATGTGGTGGGTAAATGCTTCTATATAAACCAGATATGTGGTGGGTAAATGCTTAATTACTAACCAGATATGTGGTGGGTAAATGCTTCTATATAAACCAGATATGTGGTGGGTAAATGCTTCTATATAAACCAGATATGTGGTGGGTAAATGCTTCTATATAAACCAGATATGTGGTGGGTAAATGCTTCTATATAAACCAGATATGTGGTGGGTAAATGCTTCTATATAAACCAGATATGTGGTGGGTAAATGCTTCTATATAAACCAGATATGTGGTGGGTAAATGCTTCTATATAAACCAGATATGTGGTGGGTAAATGCTTAATTACTAACCAGATATGTGGTGGGTAAATGCTTCTATATAAACCAGTAATGTGGTGGGTAAATGCTTCTATATAAACCAGATATGTGGTGGGTAAATGCTTCTATATAAACCAGATATGTGGTGGGTAAATGCTTCTATATAAACCAGATATGTGGTGGGTAAATGCTTCTATATAAACCAGATATGTGGTGGGTAAATGCTTCTATATAAACCAGATATGTGGTGGGTAAATGCTTCTATATAAACCAGATATGTGGTGGGTAAATGCTTCTATATAAACCAGATATGTGGTGGGTAAATGCTTCTATATAAACCAGATATGTGGTGGGTAAATGCTTCTATATAAACCAGATATGTGGTGGGTAAATGCTTCTATATAAACCAGATATGTGGTGGGTAAATGCTTCTATATAAACCAGATATGTGGTGGGTAAATGCTTCTATATAAACCAGATATGTGGTGGGTAAATGCTTCTATATAAACCAGATATGTGGTGGGTAAATGCTTCTATATAAACCAGATATGTGGTGGGTAAATGCTTCTATATAAACCAGATATGTGGTGGGTAAATGCTTCTATATAAACCAGATATGTGGTGGGTAAATGCTTCTATATAAACCAGATATGTGGTGGGTAAATGCTTCTATATAAACCAGATATGTGGTGGGTAAATGCTTCTATATAAACCAGATATGTGGTGGGTAAATGCTTCTATATAAACCAGATATGTGGTGGGTAAATGCTTCTATATAAACCAGATATGTGGTGGGTGAATGCTTCTATATAAACCAGATATGTGGTGGGTAAATGCTTCTATATAAACCAGATATGTGGTGGGTAAATGCTTCTATATAAACCAGTAATGTGGTGGGTAAATGCTTCTATATAAACCAGTAATGTGGTGGGTAAATGCTTCTATATAAACCAGATATGTGGTGGGTAAATGCTTCTATATAAACCAGATATGTGGTGGGTAAATGCTTCTATATAAACCAGATATGTGGTGGGTAAATGCTTCTATATAAACCAGATATGTGGTGGGTAAATGCTTCTATATAAACCAGATATGTGGTGGGTAAATGCTTCTATATAAACCAGATATGTGGTGGGTAAATGCTTCTATATAAACCAGATATGTGGTGGGTAAATGCTTCTATATAAACCAGATATGTGGTGGGTAAATGCTTCTATATAAACCAGATATGTGGTGGGTAAATGCTTCTATATAAACCAGATATGTGGTGGGTAAATGCTTCTATATAAACCAGATATGTGGTGGGTAAATGCTTCTATATAAACCAGATATGTGGTGGGTAAATGCTTCTATATAAACCAGATATGTGGTGGGTAAATGCTTCTATATAAACCAGATATGTAAACCAGGTGGGTAAATGCTTCTATATAAACCAGATATGTGGTGGGTAAATGCTTCTATATAAACCAGATATGTGGTGGGTAAATGCTTCTATATAAACCAGATATGTGGTGGGTAAATGCTTCTATATAAACCAGATATGTGGTGGGTAAATGCTTCTATATAAACCAGATATGTGGTGGGTAAATGCTTCTATATAAACCAGATATGTGGTGGGTAAATGCTTCTATATAAACCAGATATGTGGTGGGTAAATGCTTCTATATAAACCAGATATGTGGTGGGTAAATGCTTCTATATAAACCTATATAAACCAGATATGTGGTGGGTAAATGCTTCTATATAAACCAGTAATGTGGTGGGTAAATGCTTCTATATAAACCAGATATGTGGTGGGTAAATGCTTCTATATAAACCAGATATGTGGTGGGTAAATGCTTCTATATAAACCAGATATGTGGTGGGTAAATGCTTCTATATAAACCAGATATGGGTAAATGCTTCTATATAAACCAGATATGTGGTGGGTAAATGCTTCTATATAAACCAGATATGTGGTGGGTAAATGCTTCTATATAAACCAGATATGTGGTGGGTAAATGCTTCTATATAAACCAGATATGTGGTGGGTAAATGCTTCTATATAAACCAGATATGTGGTGGGTAAATGCTTCTATATAAACCAGATATGTGGTGGGTAAATGCTTCTATATAAACCAGATATGTGGTGGGTAAATGCTTCTATATAAACCAGATATGTGGTGGGTAAATGCTTCTATATAAACCAGATATGTGGTGGGTAAATGCTAAATGCTTCTATATAAACCAGATATGTGGTGGGTAAATGCTTCTATATAAACCAGATATGTGGTGGGTAAATGCTTCTATATAAACCAGATATGTGGTGGGTAAATGCTTCTATATAAACCAGATATGTGGTGGGTAAATGCTTCTATATAAACCAGTAAATGCTTCTATATAAACCAGATATGTGGTGGGTAAATGCTTCTATATAAACCAGATATGTGGTGGGTAAATGCTTCTATATAAACCAGATATGTGGTGGTAAATGCTTCTATATAAACCAGATATGTGGTGGGTAAATGCTTCTATATAAACCAGATATGTGGTGGGTAAATGCTTCTATATAAACCAGATATGTGGTGGGTAAATGCTTCTATATAAACCAGATATGTGGTGGGTAAATGCTTCTATATAAACCAGATATGTGGTGGGTAAATGCTTCTATATAAACCAGATATGTGGTGGGTAAATGCTATATAAACCAGATATATAAACCAGATAAACCAGATATGTGGTGGGTAAATGCTTCTATATAAACCAGATATGTGGTGGGTAAATGCTTCTATATAAACCAGATATGTGGTGGGTAAATGCTTCTATATAAACCAGATATGTGGTGGGTAAATGCTTCTATATAAACCAGATATGTGGTGGGTAAATGCTTCTATATAAACCAGATATGTGGTGGGTAAATGCTTCTATATAAACCAGATATGTGGTGGGTAAATGCTTCTATATAAACCAGATATGTGGTGGGTAAATGCTTCTATATAAACCAGATATGTGGTGGGTAAATGCTTCTATATAAACCAGATATGTGGTGGGTAAATGCTTCTATATAAACCAGATATGTGGTGGGTAAATGCTTCTATATAAACCAGATATGTGGTGGGTAAATGCTTCTATATAAACCAGATATGTGGTGGGCTTCTATATAAACCAGATATGTGGTGGGTAAATGCTTCTATATAAACCAGATATGTGGTGGGTAAAGCTTCTATATATGTGGTGGGTAAATGCTTCTATATAAACCAGATATGTGGTGGGTAAATGCTTCTATATAAACCAGATATGTGGTGGGTAAATGCTTCTATATAAACCAGATATGTGGTGGGTAAATGCTTCTATATAAACCAGATATGTGGTGGGTAAATGCTTCTATATAAACCAGATATGTGGTGGGTAAATGCTTCTATATAAACCAGATATGTGGTGGGTAATATAAACCAGATATGTGGTGGGTAAATGCTTCTATATAAACCAGATATGTGGTGGGTAAATGCTTCTATATAAACCAGATATGTGGTGGGTAAATGCTTCTATATAAACCAGATATGTGGTGGGTAAATGCTTCTATATAAACCAGATATGTGGTGGGTAAATGCTTCTATATAAACCAGATATGTGGTGGGTAAATGCTTCTATATAAACCAGATATGCGGTGGGTAAATGCTTCTATATAAACCAGGTGGGTAAATTCTTCTATATAAACCAGATATGTGGTGGGTAAATGCTTCTATATAAACCAGATATGTGGTGGGTAAATGCTTCTATATAAACCAGATATGTGGTGGGTAAATGCTTCTATATAAACCAGATATGTGGTGGGTAAATGCTTCTATATAAACCAGATATGTGGTGGGTAAATGCTTATATATAAACCAGATATGTGGTGGGTATGCTTCTATATAAACCAGATATGTGGTGGGTAAATGCTTCTATATAAACCAGATATCTGGTGGGTAAATGCTTCCATATAAACCAGATATGTGGTGGGTAAATGCTTCTATATAAACCAGATATCTGGTGGGTAAATGCTTCTATGCTTCTATATAAACCAGATATGTGGTGGGTAAATGCTTCTATATAAACCAGATATCTGGTGGGTAAATGCTTCCATATAAACCAGATATCTGGTGGGTAAATGCTTCTATGCTTCTATATAAACCAGATATGTGGTGGGTAAATGCTTCTATATAAACCAGATATGTGGTGGGTAAATGCTTCTATATAAACCAGATATGTGGTGGGTAAATGCTTCTATATAAACCAGATATGTGGTGGGTAAATGCTTCTATATAAACCAGTAATGTGGTGGGTAAATGCTTCTATATAAACCAGATATGTGGTGGGTAAATGCTTCTATATAAACCAGATATGTGGTGGGTAAATGCTTCTATATAAACCAGATATGTGGTGGGTAAATGCTTCTATATAAACCAGATATGTGGTGGGTAAATGCTTCTATATAAACCAGATATGTGGTGGGTAAATGCTTCTATATAAACCAGATATGTGGTGGGTAAATGCTTCTATATAAACCAGATATCTGGTGGGTAAATGCTTCTATGCTTCTATATAAACCAGATATGTGGTGGGTAAATGCTTCTATATAAACCAGATATCTGGTGGGTAAATGCTTCTATATAAACCAGATATGTGGTGGGTAAATGCTTCTATATAAACCAGATATGTGGTGGGTAAATGCTTCTATATAAACCAGATATGTGGTGGGTAAATGCTTCTATATAAACCAGATATGTGGTGGGTAAATGCTTTTTTATATGGTGGGTAAATGCAATATACATTATCAGGATAATGACCACTGAACCTATTAAAGTGCAATATACAGTGTTATATGTGATTACATTCAACTCTATATTTACTTTTATTGACTGGTTTTATAGTAGTTTGCTACATTGTGAAAGACAACAATATAAATACATAGTAAAAACTGAAATCTGTATTGAAAGATGTGTGCTATGTTCCCTCTGAGAACTGGTCCTAATTTGCTATATGCTAATTCTCATGGGTGTCATTAGGGATGTCCCGATACCACTTTTTCACTTCCGATACCGATGCCGCAGCTTTGGCTTTGGCTTTTGCCGATACCGATATCAATCCAATATTTTTATTTTATTCTTAAACTAATAAAATATATAGCACTTCTCTCAATTAGCCACCTAAAATATACCTCCAGTACATAGTCCACAACAATAGTTGATGAAAGATTGCCACCCTTTATTCAAACACTACAAAAAATAACAAATATATAAATAAATAAAAATACAGTACTCGTTTTCCCGACTGAGAACACGTTTCAGGACACACACAACGGGGATGACATCAGCTACAGATGCGGAGGAGGCACTCACTGCCCTTGTCATCTCCTCAAAAGGGGCCAGAACCGTGGAAGCCTTCTCCAACAGCCCCCACTGGTTTTCTGTCAGTGTGGCTGGCAGGTCGTATTCAGCTGTATATGCAGATCCTGTCCGTTTTTGCGCAATGAGGCTTTCAATCATGTACTGGGTGCTGGTCCATCTAGTTCGGTCGTCCTGCTGCAGACGCTTTTAGCTCCACTTGGATGTTTTCTAACCGTGCATATAGGCAAGCGGCGAGTGTTTAAAGTGGCCTACAATTTCTCGCATTGGCCAATGCGTCACTTACACTGCGCTGCGACAACAAGCAGTGTGTGCGCGAAGCATCCTAAACTCGCCACGCCAAGTTGATCCATGGCCTTCGTGTTTTTTTGCATTGTCCCTTAAAACTACATGGACTTTGTTTTTATTAATCTTCCGTTCACGCAACATCTCCTCAAGTGCTGCCATAATAAAATCCCCTGTGTGCGAGCTGCGAAACTATCGCGCATGCAACACAGCTTTTTTCAAACTAAAATCAGAGTCTATCCATTGCGCGGTCAGACTCAACAAGGACATTGGACTCACGTCTGAGCTTTCCTTTTTAAGGTTGAAATAATTCCACACCGCTGACATGGCTCTTCTGTTAGATAGCTAACTCTCATACTCATGCGACTATAATTGTCTACTATACAGTCATCACGTGACAGGCTGTGCCGCTTAACTGGATATCGGCTCATATTTTTTTCTCCGATCTAGCGTTCTGGGCCAGTATCGGCCCGATAACGATGCCGTGGATCGGATCGGGACATCCCTAGGGGTCATGACTGGTCACCCTTTTGTTCTCACTGCAGGTCTTTTAGTGGGGTGCATGCATTGTATCTGATGGTTTTGTTTTGAGTACAGCTGGTTTCTGTTAGCTATTAGCATGGTGATATTTAAGTCACTGGGTTTTGTTACACAGTGTCTAATATTGTTTGAATAATGTAACTTTCTATGTAGGTAAGAGTTCGTACTGCTGTTTTTGTGATATTAGTAAGTTGCTTTATAGTGCAGTTTTATTTGATCAGTGTATAGTTTTTCAGTTCTGTGTTGGTTGTTTTATTGTTATAATCTGCATTTGGCTTTCCTGCACAATGTATATATGCTGTTCCAGCTCTCTTGGAGTGATTTGTGTTAAATACATATTTTATGTTGTTCCAGCTCTCTTGGAGTGATTTGTGTTAAATACATATTTTATTTGTATATTGTGTTCATACTCTCTGATATTTTTATTTTTGTTTAGGTGGTGATCTGACATTTGTACAGGAGTTATCCTCCAATCCTTCTCAGAAACTTTCTAGATACGGTTGGTATGGCAACGTCAGACTGGCCATGTTCCATATCCCAGACAACACGTTCACTGCTCGCTGGCTCTTCACGGTAACTAGGGGCAAGGAATTCCATTGTGGGACACACAACGTCACCGTGTAAGTTTCAGTGTTTACTCTAAAATACTGGACAAGAATTTTGGAATACAGCTTCTGTTCTACTATTTCAACCTTTGACCCCTAGGTACATGAGATGGAATACAGCTTTTGTTCTACTATTCTAACCTTCAACCTTTGACCCCTAGGTACATGAGATGGAGTACTGCTCCTGTTCTAGTATTCTAACCTTCAACCTTTGAACCCTAGGTACATACGGTGGGGAGCACCTCCTGTCATCAATCCAGTTGGACGAGTGTTTCCTAACAACACGATGACATCACCTGTCCTCTCCCTCAACCTATCCATGACATCACCAGAAAGCAACACAACCTTTAACCTTTCGAACCCTGCCCCCGGAGACTGGTATCTAGCTGTACACCTGCCCCAAGATGATGGACGCATCGAACACAAGGTGAGTATCTTCAAACCCAGATTCACTTATCAGGCGTGATTTGCCAGATTCAAAGGGATTTTACAGACTGCAGGGGATTTACAAGTGGAAACCTAGTTTGGGTCTGTTAGTGGGGTATACATGGCTAGTTTAGGTTAGGTGGCTAGTTACGGGTATGTTAGTGGGGTGTACATGGCTAGTTTAGGTTAGGTGGCTAGTTACGGGTATGTTAGTGGGGTGCACACGGCTAGTTCAGGTTAGGTGGCTAGTTACGGGTATGTTAGTGGGGTGTACATGGCTAGTTTAGGTTAGGTGGCTAGTTACGGGTATGTTAGTGGGGTGCACACGGCTAGTTCAGGTTAGGTGGCTAGTTACGGGTATGTTAGTGGGGTGCACATGGCTAGTTCAGGTTAGGTGGCTAGTTACGGGTATGTTAGTGGGGTGCACACGGCTAGTTCAGGTTAGGTGGCTAGTTACGGGTATGTTAGTGGGGTGTACATGGCTAGTTTAGGTTAGGTGGCTAGTTTGGGTATATTAGTGGGGTGCACACGGCTAGTTCTGGTTAGGTGGCTAGTTACGGGTATGTTAGTGGGGTGCACACGGCTAGTTCAGGTTAGGTGGCTAGTTACGGGTATGTTAGTGGGGTGCACATGGCTAGTTCAGGTTAGGTGGCTAGTTACGGGTATGTTAGTGGGGTGCACACGGCTAGTTCAGGTTAGGTGGCTAGTTACGGGTATGTTAGTGGGGTGCACACGGCTAGTTCAGGTTAGGTGGCTAGTTACGGGTATGTTAGTGGGGTGTCCACGGCTAGTTCTGGTTGGGTAACTTGTTAGTGGGGTGTCCACGGCTAGTTCTGGTTGGGTAACTAGTTTGGGTATGTTAGTGGGGTGTCCACGGCTAGTTCTGGTTGGGTAACTAGTTACGGGTATGTTAGTGGGGTGTCCATGGCTAGTTCTGGTTGGGTGGCTAGTTTGGGTCTGTTAGTGGGGTGTCCACGGCTAGTTCAGGTTGGGTGGCTAGTTTGGGTCTGTTAGTGGGGTGTCTACGGCTAGTTCAGGTTGGGTGGCTAGTTTGGGTCTGTTAGTGGGGTGTCCACGGCTAGTTCAGGTTGGGTGGCTAGTTTGGGTCTGTTAGTGGGGTGTCTACGGCTAGTTCAGGTTGGGTGGCTAGTTTGGGTCTGTTAGTGGGGTGTCTACGGCTAGTTCAGGTTGGGTGGCTAGTTTGGGTCTGTTAGTGGGGTGTCCACGGCTAGTTCAGGTTGGGTGGCTAGTTTGGGTCTGTTAGTGGGGTGTCTACGGCTAGTTCAGGTTGGGTGGCTAGTTTGGGTCTGTTAGTGGGGTGTCTACGGCTAGTTCTGGTTGGGTGGCTAGTTTGGGTCTGTTGGTGGGGTGTCCACGGCTAGTTCTGGTTGGGTGGCTTGTTTGTTTTCAGTAAACACACCAGGGATTAGCTTAGGTGGTTAGATTGGGAACAGTAGGTTTGGATTTGGTGATTAGCTTAGATATTTAAGTTACCGGCTCTGATTATTCAAGATCACGTTTCTATGCTTAAGGTACTATGTCTAGTGTTTTTCCGTTTGTTGTAGTGTTTGTTTTCTGTTGGATTAAAACCCATTGAATGTGATTCTGACTCTGCCAATGATTCACTCTGAATTTCTCCCACAAGTTCGTTACTACAGGGGTCATTTATTAGACAGGAGGTCATTTATCAAACTGATTGTAATTAAATGAGTGTGTGTGTGTGTGTGTGTGTGTGTGTGTGTGTGTGTGGTGTGTGTGGTGTGTGTGGTGTGTGTGGTGTGTGTGGTGTGTGTGGTGTGTGTGGTGTGTGTGGTGTGTGTGGTGTGTGTGGTGTGTGGTGTGTGTGGTGTGTGTGTGTAGGGTTTTCCGTCTTGCTCTTACTCCTTTCAACCCCATTTGTCAATCAGAAGAGCAGTGGACACACCCATACTCCAAGCCACACCCCAAATCCAGACTGCTGGTCCTAACAGACCTGCTGTACTCAGGTATATACACACCTGGTATACACACACACGCCTGGTATACACACACACGCCTGGTATACACACACACGCCTGGTATACACACACACGCCTGGTATACACACACACGCCTGGTATACACACACACGCCTGGTATACACACACACGCCTGGTATACACACACACACGCCTGGTATACACACACACACGCCTGGTATACACACACACACGCCTGGTATACACACACACACGCCTGGTATACACACACACACGCCTGGTATACACACACACACGCCTGGTATACACACACACACGCCTGGTATACACACACACACGCCTGGTATACACACACACACGCCTGGTATACACACACACACGCCTGGTATACACACACACACGCCTGGTATACACACACACACACGCCTGGTATACACATGTGTTTCTACTGGGTTACCGCTTTATGTGTTTCTACTGGGTTACCGCTTTATGGGTTTCTACTGGGTTACCGCTTTATGGGTTTCTACTGGGTTACCGCTTTATGGGTTTCTACTGGGTTACCGCTTTATGGGTTTCTACTGGGTTACCGCTTTATGTGTTTCTACTGGGTTACCGCTTTGTGTTTCTACTGGGTTACCGCTTTGGGTTTCTACTGGGTTACCGCTTTATGTGTTTCTACTGGGTTACCGCTTTATGGGTTTCTACTAGGTTACCGCTTTATGGGTTTCTACTGGGTTACCGCTTTATGTGTTTCTACTGGGTTACCGCTTTATGGGTTTCTACTGGGTTACCGCTTTATGGGTTTCTACTGGGTTACCGCTTTATGTGTTTCTACTGGGTTACCGCTTTATGTGTTTCTACTGGGTTACCGCTTTATGTGTTTCTACTGGGTTACCGCTTTATGTGTTTCTACTGGGTTACTTATTTTCACTGGACCCTTTCACTCCCTTATTCCGGTGCAAATGTCGTCTGATCAAGGTGACTTTGTTGAAGTGTTTGCTTCAATTAACACAAGAAACCAGTATCTCATTTGTATTTAATATTGACAAAACATATCATGTAGATATTTACACAGTTGTCAAAATGTCAAGGTGCTTTAAGGCTACATAAAACACAGACTGAATTTTAACATTTTCTTGACGTTAAAGTCAGCAAATTAGCATCATGGATTCATGAGGTTTTAAAAGAATACTGCTGTATTCCAATCTGGGTTAGGGTTAGCCAAGCCAATCTGGGTTAGGGTTAGCCAAGCCAATCTGGGTTAGGGTTAGCCAAGCCAATCTGGGTTAGGGTTAGCCAAGCCAATCTGGGTTAGGGTTAGCCAAGCCAATCTGGGTTAGGGTTAGCCAAGCCAATCTGGGTTAGGGTTAGTCAAGCCAATCTTGGTTAGGGTTAGTCAAGCCAATCTGGGTTAGGTTTAGCCAAGCCAATCTGGGTTAGGGTTAGCCAAGCCAATCTGGGTTAGGGTTAGTCAAGCCAATCTGGGTTAGGGTTAGCCAAGCCAATCTGGGATAGGGTTAGCCAAGCCAATCTGGGTTAGGGTTAGCCAAGCCAATCTGGGTTAGGGTTAGCCAAGCCAATCTGGGTTAGGGTTAGCCAAGCCAATCTGGGTAAGGGTTAGTCAAGCCAATCTGGGTTAGGGTTAGTCAAGCCAATCTGGGTTAGGGTTAGTCAAGCCAATCTGGGTTAGGGTTAGTCAAGCCAATCTGGGTTAGGGTTAGTCAAGCCAATCTGGGTTAGGGTTAGCCAAGCCAATCTGGGTTAGGGTTAGCCAAGCCAATCTGGGTTAGGGTTAGCCAAGCCAATCTGGGTTAGGGTTAGTCAAGCCAATCTGGGTTAGGGTTAGTCAAGCCAATCTGGGTCATAGAACAATGGTTCTTTCTCTCTCTGTCCCTCCCTTTCACTCCTTTCGAAACCTTCCCTCCTATTCTTTTTCTCTCCCTCCCTTTCTTTTACCCTCTTTCCCTCCCTCCCTCCCTCCCTCCTTCCCTCCTATTCTTTTTCTCTCCCTCCCTTTTTTACCCTCTTTCCCTCCTTCCCTCCCTCCCTCCTTCCCTTCTTTTCTTTTTCTCTCCCTCCCTTTTTTACCCTCTTTCCCTCCCTCCTTCCCTCCTTTTCTTTTTCTCTCCCTCCCTTTTTTTTACCCTCTTTCCCTCCCTCCCTCCTTCCCTCCCTTTCTTTTTCTCTCCCTCCCTTTCTTTTACCCTCTCTCTCTCTCTCTCTCTCTCTCTCGCTCTCTCTCCCTCCCTTTCTTTTACCCTCTTTCCCTCCCTCCTTCCCTCCCTCCCTCTCTCCCTCCCTTTCTTTTACCCTTCCCTCCCCCCTCTCTCCATCTCTCCATCTCTCCTATCTCAGTATTTTGATTACTGTGTAAATCTCGTCTGAACTAGGTGACTTGTCAACATATTTGCTTTAACTTGATTTAAGTCAATAACGTAACCATATATAGATAGATATGAACAGGTCTCTCCCTCCCTCTCCTTCTCTCTCTCTGACATTCTCTCTCCCCTCTCCCCTCTCCCCTCTCCCTCTCCCCTCCCCTCTCCCCTCTCCCTCTCCCCTCTCCCCTCTCCTCTCTCCTCTCCCTCCTCTCTCCCTCTCTCCTCTCTCCTCTCTCCCCTCTCCCCTCTCCTCTCTCCCTCCCTCTCCTTCTCTCTCTCTGACATTCTCTCTCCCCTCTCCCTCTCCCCTCTCCCCTCTCCCCTCTCCCCTCTCCTCTCTCCTCTCCCTCCCTCTCTCCTCTCTCCTCTCTCCTCTCTCCTCTCTCCCCTCTCCTCTCTCCTCTCCCCTCTCTCCTCTCCCCTCTCCCTCTCTCCCTCTCTCCCTCTCTCCCTCTCCCTCTCTCCCTCTCTCCCTCTCTCCCTCTCTCCCTCTCCCCTTTCCTCTCTCCCTCTCTCCCCCTCCCCTTTCCTCTCCCCCTCTCTTTCTCTATCTTTCTCTCTCTTTCTCTCTCTTTCTCTCTCTTTCTCTCTCTCTCTCTCTCTCACCCCTCCCAATAAAGTAACCATATCCAACCACTTCCTATTCTTTTTCTTGCTGTTTATGTTTCAGCGTGTTTATTCCAGAGTTTGTGTCGTCTCTCCTCGTCTCTGTAAGTGACTGCACCTCCTGGGGGGAGGGGCATGTGAGCCCGGACTGTTTATTGGTTCTCATACTGGGCTCCTCCACTTTGGAGGTGGGTCTAGTGACGGTTAACTGTTCTCTGATTGGCTGTTTGGCTGTTCTTCTTACGCCACCATGGAATACCTGGATTCGTATCACTGTTGAGAGTTACCATAGCAACCGAACTACGAACTTTAGCATCTCAGCCAACTACACAGGTACTTTTCATTACACACACACACATAAACACACGAAAACGCACACACACATTAATACTGGTTGTGTGTATGTCAGAGGGCTGCAAGCCTCAGAACGTAGGTCCCTCCAATGACGACGAGATCAACAGCATCCATGGCCATGGCAACACTTCTGTGGATCTCCATCCCAATCTACAGAACGTGTCATCAGGGTGTTTGTGGAATGTTCCAGTGCTCCGCGATGAACAGGACGTTCTGTCTGTCAGGTTCTCTCCTGCTAATGGACCCAACGTGACTGTGACAACCACTCAACCCACACTACTCACGTACTCTCTGAACACACACAGTACTGGTGGTACCCTGAACCTGCAGATCCTACTGAACACTGTGAGTAACATGCGTGTGTAGACTTACCTGTGTTGTAGATTAGTTCTATACTTATTTAACATGTGTGTAGACTTACCTGTGTTGTAGACTAGTTCTATACTTATGTAACATGTGTGTGTAGACTTACCTGTGTTGTAGACTAGTTCTATACTTATGCAACATGCGTGTGTAGACTTACATGTGTTGTAGACTAGTTCTATACTTATGTAACATGCGTGTGTAGACTTACCTGTGTTGTAGACAAGTTCTATACTTATGTAACATGCGTGTGTAAACTTACCTGTGTTGTAGACTAGTTCGATACTTATGTAACATGCGTGTGTAGACTTACCTGTGTTGTAGACTAGTTCTATACTTATGTAACATGTGTGTAGACTTACCTGTGTTGTAGACTAGTTCTATACTTATGTAACATGCGTGTGTAGATTTACCTATGTTGTAAACTAGTTCTATACTTATGTAACATGTGTGTGTAGACTTACCTGTGTTGTAGACTAGTTCTATACTTATGTAACATGCGTGTGTAGACTTACCTGTGTTGTAGACTAGTTCTATACTTATGCAACATGCATGTGTAGACTTACCTGTGTTGTAGATTAGTTCTATACTTATGTAACATGTGTGTGTAGACTTACCTGTGTTGTAGACTAGTTCTATACTTGTGTAACATGTGTGTGTAGACTTACCTGGGTTGTAGACTAGTTCTATACTTATGTAACGTGTGTGTAGACTTACCTGTGTTGTAGACTAGTTCTATACTTATGTAACATGTGTGTGTTTGTGTTCTAGGCAAATGTTTCATTGGGAAACATCAGTGTGTCAGCTTGTCTGTCTCCCTGGGCTCCTGTTCTCAACCACACCCAGTCATGTCACACAGGTAGGACTTACCCAGTCCTGTCACACAGGTAGAACTAACACAGTACTGTCACACAGGTAGGACTAACACAGTCCTGTCACACAGGTAGGACTAACACAGTCCTGTCACACAGGTAGGACTAACACAGTACTGTCACACAGGTAGGACTAACACAGTCCTGTCACACAGGTAGGAATAACACAGTCATGTCACACAGGTAGGACTAACACAGTCCTGTCACACAGGTAGGACTAACACACACACATATTTGCTGTTTATAGGGCTGTTCCCAGGTTATGAGTTGACTGTGAGTGCTGATGTTCCGTTGAGCTTCATCAGAGTACCGTTTCCACAAGCTTCCACCTGGTACCTGGTCTTACAACTTACATGTTACAGGTGAAGTACACACATTTACACATCTGACACCTGGTACCTGGTCTTAGACAGCAGGTGATGTGGGTAGGTTTATACAGTAGGTGATGTGGGTAGGTTTATACAGCAGGTGATGTGGGTAGGTTTATACAGCAGGTGATGTGGGTAGGTTTATACAGTAGGTGATGTGGGTAGGTTTATACAGCAGGTGATGTGAGTAGGTTTATAAAGCAGGTGATGTGGGTAGGTTTATACAGTAGGTGATGTGGGTAGGTTTATACAGTAGGTGATGTGGGTAGGTTTATACAGTAGGTGATGTGGGTAGGTTTATACAGCAGGTGATGTGGGTAGGTTTATACAGCAGGTGGGTAGGTTTATAAACAGTGATGTGGGTGATGTGGGTAGGTTTATACAGTAGGTGATGTGGGTAGGTTTATACAGCAGGTGATGTGGGTAGGTTTATACAGCAGGTGATGTGGGTAGGTTTATACAGCAGGTGATGTGGGTAGGTTTATACAGCAGGTGATGTGGGTAGGTTTATACAGTAGGTGATGTGGGTAGGTTTATACAGTAGGTGATGTGGGTAGGTTTATACAGCAGGTGATGTGGGTAGGTTTATACAGTAGGTGATGTGGGTAGGTTTATACAGTAGGTGATGTGGGTAGGTTTATACAGTAGGTGATGTGGGTAGGTTTATACAGTAGGTGATGTGGGTAGGTTTATACAGTAGGTGATGTGGGTAGGTTTATACAGCAGGTGATGTGGGTAGGTTTATACAGTAGGTGATGTGGGTAGGTTTATACACAGGTGAGGTAGGTTTATACAGCAGGTGATGTGAGTAGGTTTATACAGTAGGTGATGTGGGGGTTAGGTTTATACAGCAGGTGTGATGTTTGGGTAGGTTTATACAGCAGGTGATGTGGGTAGGTTTATACAGTAGGTGATGTGGGTAGGTTTATACAGTAGGTGATGTGGGTAGGTTTATACAGCAGGTGATGTGGGTAGGTTTATACAGTAGGTGATGTGGGTAGGTTTATACAGTAGGTGATGTGGGTAGGTTTATACAGTAGGTGATGTGGGTAGGTTTATACAGTAGGTGATGTGGGTAGGTTTATACAGTAGGTGATGTGGGTAGGTTTATACAGTAGGTGATGTGGGTAGGTTTATACAGTAGTTGATGTGGGTAGGTTTATACAGTAGGTGATGTGGGTAGGTTTATACAGTAGGTGATGTGGGTAGGTTTATACAGTAGGTGATGTGGGTAGGTTTATACAGTAGGTGATGTGGGTAGGTTTATACAGTAGGTGATGTGGGTAGGTTTATACAGTAGGTGATGTGGGTAGGTTTATACAGTAGGTGATGTGGGTAGGTTTATACAGTAGGTGATGTGGGTAGGTTTATACAGTAGGTGATGTGGGTAGGTTTATACAGTAGGTGATGTGGGTAGGTTTATACAGTAGGTGATGTGGGTAGGTTTATACAGTAGGTGATGTGGGTAGGTTTATACAGTAGGTGATGTGGGTAGGTTTATACAGTAGGTGAGTAGGTGATGTGGGTAGGTTTATACAGGTTTATACAGCAGGTGATGTGGGTAGGTTTATACAGCAGGTGATGTGGGTAGGTTTTATACAGTAGGTGATGTGGGTAGGTTTATACAGTAGGTGATGTGGGTAGGTTTATACACAGGTGATGTGGGTAGGTTTATACAGAGGTGATGGGTAGGTTTATACAGCAGGTGATGTGGGTAGGTTTATACAGTAGGTGATGTGGGTAGGTTTATACAGTAGGTGATGTGGGTAGGTTTATACAGTAGGTGATGTGGGTAGGTTTATACAGTAGGTGATGTGGGTAGGTTTATACAGTAGGTGATGTGGGTAGGTTTATACAGTAGGTGATGTGGGTAGGTTTATACAGTAGTGAGGTAGGTTTATACAGTAGGTGATGGGTAGGTTTATACAGTAGGTGATGTGGGTAGGTTTATACAGTAGGTTGTGGGTAGGTTTATGTGATGTGGGTAGGTTTATACAGTAGGTGATGTGGGTAGGTTTATACAGTAGGTGATGTGGGTAGGTTTATACAGTAGGTGATGTGGGTAGGTTTATACAGTAGGTGATGTGGGTAGGTTTATACAGTTTATACAGGTGATGTGGGTAGGTTTATACAGTAGGTGATGTGGGTAGGTTTTAGGTGACAGGTTTATACAGTAGGTGATGTGGGTAGGTTTATACAGTAGGTGATGTGGGTAGGTTTATACAGTAGGTTGATGTGGGTAGGTTTATACAGTAGGTGATGTGGGTAGGTTATGTGGGTAGGTTTATACAGTAGGTGATGTGGGTAGGTTTATACAGTAGGTGATGTGGGTAGGTTTATACAGTAGGTGATGTGGGTAGGTTTATACAGTAGGTGATGTGGGTAGGTTTATACAGTAGGTGATGTGGGTAGGTTTATACAGTGAGGTGATGTGGGTAGGTTTATACAGTAGGTGATGTGGGTGTGGGTAGGTTTATACAGTAGGTGATGTGGGTAGGTTTATACAGCAGGTGATGTGGGTAGGTTTATACAGCAGGTTATGTGGGTAGGTTTATACAGTAGGTGATGTGGGTAGGTTTATACAGTAGGTGATGTGGGTAGGTTTATACAGTAGGTGATGTGGGTAGGTTTATACAGTAGGTGATGTGGGTAGGTTTATACAGTAGGTGATGTGGGTAGGTTTATACAGTAGGTGATGTGGGTAGGTTTATACAGTAGGTGATGTGGGTAGGTTTATACAGTAGGTGATGTGGGTAGGTTTATACAGTAGGTGATGTGGGTAGGTTTATACAGTAGGTGATGTGGGTAGGTTTATACAGCAGGTGATGTGGGTAGGTTTATACAGCAGGTGATGTGGGTAGGTTTATACAGTAGGTGATGTGGGTAGGTTTATACAGTAGGTGATGTGGGTAGGTTTATACAGTAGGTGATGTGGGTAGGTTTATACAGCAGGTGATGTGGGTAGGTTTATACAGTAGGTGATGTGGGTAGGTTTATACAGTAGGTGATGTGGGTAGGTTTATACAGTAGGTGATGTGGGTAGGTTTATACAGTAGGTGATGTGGGTAGGTTTATACAGTAGGTGATGTGGGTAGGTTTATTAGGTGATGTGGGTAGGTTTATACAGCAGGTTAGGTAGGTTTATACAGTAGGTGATGTGGGTAGGTTTATACAGTAGGTGATGTGGGTAGGTTTATACAGTAGGTGATGTGGGTAGGTTTATACAGTAGGTGATGTGGGTAGGTTTATACAGGTTATGTGGGTAGGTTTATACAGTAGGTGATGTGGGTAGGTTTATACAGCAGGTGATGTGGGTAGGTTTATACAGTAGGTGATGTGGGTAGGTTTATACAGTAGGTGATGTGGGTAGGTTTATACAGCAGGTGATGTGGGTAGGTTTATACAGTAGGTGATGTGGGTAGGTTTATACAGTAGGTGATGTGGGTAGGTTTATACAGTAGGTGATGTGGGTAGGTTTATACAGCAGGTGATGTGGGTAGGTTTATACAGTAGGTGATGTGGGTAGGTTTATACAGTAGGTGATGTGGGTAGGTTTATACAGTAGGTGATGTGGGTAGGTTTATACAGCAGGTGATGTGGGTAGGTTTATACAGTAGGTGATGTGGGTAGGTTTATACAGCAGGTGATGTGGGTAGGTTTATACAGTAGGTGATGTGGGTAGGTTTATACAGTAGGTTATGTGAGTAGGTTTATACAGTAGGTGATGTGGGTAGGTTTTACAGTAGGTGATGTGGTAGGTTTATGTGATGTGGGTAGGTTTATACAGTAGGTGATGTGGGTAGGTTTATACAGTAGGTGATGTAGGTAGGTTTATACAGTAGGTGATGTGGGTAGGTTTATACAGTAGGTGATGTGGGTAGGTTTATACAGTAGGTGATGTGGGTAGGTTTATACAGTAGGTGATGTGGGTAGGTTTATACAGTAGGTGATGTGGGTAGGTTTATACACAGTGAGGTAGGAGGTGTGGGTAGGTTTATACAGCAGGTGATGTGGGTAGGTTTATACAGTAGGTGATGTGGGTAGGTTTATACAGTAGGTGATGTGGGTAGGTTTATACAGTAGGTGATGTGGGTAGGTTTATACAGTAGGTGATGTGGGTAGGTTTATACAGTAGGTGATGTGGGTAGGTTTATACAGTAGGTGATGTGGGTAGGTTTATACAGTAGGTGATGTGGGTAGGTTTATACAGTAGGTGATGTGGGTAGGTTTATACAGGTTTATACAGTAGGTGGTGTGGGTAGGTTTATACAGTAGGTGATGTGGGTAGGTTTATACAGTAGGTGATGTGGGTAGGTTTATACAGTTACAGTAGGTGAGGTGATGTGGGTAGGTTTATACAGTAGGTGATGTGGGTAGGTTTATACAGTAGGTGATGTGGGTAGGTTTATACAGTAGGTGATGTGGGTAGGTTTATACAGTAGGTGATGTGGGTAGGTTTATACAGTAGGTGATGTGGGTAGGTTTATACAGTAGGTGAGGTGATGTGGGTAGGTTTATACAGTAGGTGATGTGGGTAGGTTTATACAGTAGGTGATGTGGGTAGGTTTATACAGTAGGTGATGTGGGTAGGTTTATACAGTAGGTGATGTGGGTAGGTTTATACAGTAGGTGATGTGGGTAGGTTTATACAGTAGGTGATGTGGTAGGTGAGGTAGGTTTATACAGTAGGTGATGTGGGTAGGTTTATACAGTAGGTGATGTGGGTAGGTTTATACAGTAGGTGATGTGGGTAGGTTTATACAGTAGGTGATGTGGGTAGGTTTATACAGTAGGTGATGTGGGTAGGTTTATACAGTAGGTGATGTGGGTAGGTTTATACAGTAGGTGATGTGGGTAGGTTTATACAGTAGGTGATGTGGGTAGGTTTATACAGTAGGTGATGTGGGTAGGTTTATACAGTGAGGTGATGTGGGTGAGGTTTATACAGTAGGTGATGTGGGTAGGTTTATACAGCAGGTGATGTGGGTAGGTTTATACAGCAGTAGGTTTGTAGGTGATGTGGGTAGGTTTATACAGTAGGTGATGTGGGGTTTATAGGTTTATACAGTAGGTGATGTGGTAGGTAGGTTTATACAGTAGGTGATGTGGGTAGGTAGGTTTATACAGTAGGTGATGTGGGTAGGTTTATACAGTAGGTGATGTGGGTAGGTTTATACAGTAGGTGATGTGGGTAGGTTTATACAGTAGGTGATGTGGGTAGGTTTATACAGTAGGTGATGTGGGTAGGTTTATACAGTAGGTGATGTGGGTAGGTTTATACAGTAGGTGATGTGGGTAGGTTTATACAGTAGGTGATGTGGGTAGGTTTATACAGTAGGTGATGTGGGTAGGTTTATACAGTAGGTGATGTGGGTAGGTTTATACAGTAGGTGATGTGGGTAGGTTTATACAGTAGGTGATGTGGGTAGGTTTATACAGTAGGTGATGTGGGTAGGTTTATACAGCAGGTGATGTGGGTAGGTTTATACAGCAGGTGATGTGGGTAGGTTTATACAGTAGGTGATGTGGGTAGGTTTATACAGTAGGTGATGTGGTTTATACAGTAGGTGTTTATACAGTTGATGTAGGTAGGTGATGTGGGTAGGTTTATACAGTAGGTGATGTGGGTAGGTTTATACAGTAGGTGATGTGGTTTATACAGTAGGTTTAGGTTTACAGCAGGTGATGTGGGTAGGTTTATACAGTAGGTGATGTGGGTAGGTTTATACAGTAGGTGATGTGGGTAGGTTTATACATGTGGGTAGGTTTATGAGGTGATGTGGGTAGGTTTATACAGTAGGTGATGTGGGTAGGTTTATACAGTAGGTGATGTGGGTAGGTTTATACAGTAGGTGATGTGGGTAGGTTTATACAGTAGGTGATGTGGGTAGGTTTATACAGTAGGTGATGTGGGTAGGTTTATACAGTAGGTGATGTGGGTAGGTTTATACAGTAGGTGATGTGGGTAGGTTTATACAGCAGGTGATGTGGGTAGGTTTATACAGTAGGTGATGTGGGTAGGTTTTACACAGGTGATGTGGGTAGGTGGGCAGGTTATGTGGGTAGGTTTATACAGTAGGTGATGTGGGTAGGTTTATACAGTAGGTGATGTGGGTAGGTTTATACAGTAGGTGATGTGGGTAGGTTTATACAGCAGGTGATGTGGGTAGGTTTATACAGTAGGTGATGTGGGTAGGTTTATACAGTAGGTGATGTGGGTAGGTTTATACAGTAGGTGATGTGGGTAGGTTTATACAGTAGGTGATGTGGGTAGGTTTATACAGTAGGTGATGTGGGTAGGTTTATACAGTAGGTGATGTGGGTAGGTTTATACAGTATGTAGGTAGGGTGATGTGGGTAGGTTTATGTGGCCAGGTTATGAGTTTAGGTGAGGTTTTACAGTACAGGTTTATACTGGCAGGTGATGTGGGTAGGTTTATACAGCAGGTTTATACAGTAGGTGATGTGGGTAGGTTTATACAGTGATGTGGGTAGGTTTATACAGTAGGTGATGTGGGTAGGTTTATACAGTAGGTGATGTGGGTAGGTTTATACAGTAGGTGATGTGGGTAGGTTTATACAGTAGGTGATGTGGGTAGGTTTATACAGTAGGTGATGTGGGTAGGTTTATACAGTAGGTGATGTGGGTAGGTTTATACAGTAGGTGATGTGGGTAGGTTTATACAGTAGGTGATGTGGGTAGGTTTATACAGCAGGTGATGTGGGTAGGTTTATACAGCAGGTGATGTGGGTAGGTTTATACAGTAGGTGATGTGGGTAGGTTTATACAGTAGGTGATGTGGGTAGGTTTATACAGTAGGTGATGTGGGTAGGTTTATACAGTAGGTGATGTGGGTAGGTTTATACAGTAGGTGATGTGGGTAGGTTTATACAGTAGGTGATGTGGGTAGGTTTATACAGCAGGTGATGTGGGTAGGTTTATACAGCAGGTGATGTGGGTAGGTTTATACAGTAGGTGATGTGGGTAGGTTTATACAGTAGGTGATGTGGGTAGGTTTATACAGTAGGTGATGTGGGTAGGTTTATACAGTAGGTGATGTGGGTAGGTTTATACAGTAGGTGATGTGGGTAGGTTTATACAGCAGGTGATGTGGGTAGGTTTATACAGTAGGTGATGTGGGTAGGTTTATACAGCAGGTGATGTGGGTAGGTTTATACAGTAGGTGATGTGGGTAGGTTTATACAGTAGGTGATGTGGGTAGGTTTATAGGTGATTTACAGTAGGTGATGTGGTAGGTTTATACAGTAGGTGATGTGGGTAGGTTTATACAGTAGGTGATGTGGGTAGGTTTATACAGTAGGTGATGTGGGTAGGTTTATACAGTAGGTGATGTGGGTAGGTTTATACAGCAGGTGATGTGGGTAGGTTTATACAGTAGGTGATGTGGGTAGGTTTATACAGCAGGTGATGTGGGTAGGTTTATACAGTAGGTGATGTGGGTAGGTTTATACAGCAGGTGATGTGGGTAGGTTTATACAGTAGGTGATGTGAGTAGGTTTATACAGTAGGTGATGTGGGTAGGTTTTATACAGTAGGTGATGTAGGTAGGTAGGTTTATACAGCAGGTGATGTGGTAGGTTTATACAGTAGGTGATGTGGGTAGGTTTATACAGCAGGTGATGTGGGTAGGTTTATACAGTAGGTGATGTGGGTAGGTTTATACAGTAGGTGATGTGGGTAGGTTTATACAGTAGGTGATGTGGGTAGGTTTTATACAGCATGTGGGGTGATGTGGGTAGGTTTATACAGTAGGTGATGTGGTAGGTTTATACAGCAGGTGATGTGTAGGTTTATACAGTTGATGTGGGTAGGTTTATACAGTAGGTTATGTGGGTAGGTTTATACAGCAGGTGATGTGGGTAGGTTTATACAGTAGGTGATGTGGGTAGGTTTATACAGTAGGTGATGTGGGAGGTTTATAGGTGATGTGGGTAGGTTTATACAGTAGGTGATGTAGGTAGGTTTATACAGTAGGTGATGTGGGTAGGTAGGTTTATACAGTAGGTGATGTGGGTAGGTTTATACAGCAGGTTATGTGGGTAGGTTTATACAGTAGGTGATGTGGGTAGGTTTATACAGCAGGTGATGTAGGTAGGTTTATACAGCCCAGGTGATGTGGGTAGGTTTATACAGTAGGTGATGTGGGTAGGTTTATACAGTAGGTGATGTGTAGGTTTTATACAGCAGGTTTAGTTTATACAGTAGGTTATGTGGGTAGGTTTATACAGCAGGTGATGTGGGTAGGTTTATACAGTAGGTTGATGTGGGTAGGTGAGGTGTGTGGGTAGGTTTATACAGTAGGTGATGTGGGTAGGTTTATACAGTAGGTGATGTGGGTAGGTTTATACAGTAGGTGATGTGGGTAGGTTTATACAGTAGGTGATGTGGGTAGGTTTATACAGTAGGTGATGTGGGTAGGTTTATACAGCAGGTGATGTGGGTAGGTTTATACAGCAGGTGATGTGGGTAGGTTTATACAGTAGGTGATGTAGGTAGGTTTATACAGTAGGTGATGTAGGTAGGTTTATACAGTAGGTGATGTGGGTAGGTTTATACAGTAGGTGATGTGGGTAGGTTTATACAGTAGGTGATGTGGGTAGGTTTATACAGTAGGTGATGTAGGTAGGTTTATACAGCAGGTGATGTGGGTAGGTTTATACAGTAGGTGATGTAGGTAGGTTTATACAGTAGGTGATGTGGGTAGGTTTATACAGTAGGTGATGTG